>JAREIS010002616.1:0-19404 GCA_030060385.1 Muscicapa striata striata | reverse complement strand
TGTACTAAAGAATATATTATCAGTCCTCGGAATAACACATGACCACCTCCAGCTCCTGACCTTCCTGCTGACCAAGCCTGGGAAATGAAGAACAAGACATTTCACCATGGGATGGGATCAGATTACCTATCAACAGAAGGAGGAAGAGTCTGTGGAAAAGAAAAACACTTAACCGAGGCAGGAACAACAGATGTCATACTAAAGGAGGGGTGCATATTAAGGGGGACATGCAGCAGGCAGAAGGGAAAGTCTGAACATTCAAAGTACCTCAGCCAGTGGGGAAAGGGAGAAGGAGATGCAGCCAGGAAAATGAGGATAAAAAGAAGACTGCGTTTTAGAGACCACATGGGAAATGCCGCATGGCGTCTCCCTTTGTTCATCAATAAAGTCACTTTTACAGGACTCCTCGGTCTCCTTTGGCCACACAAACCTCTGGCCACGTGAATTTTCCCGCACAGCCCGGGCACAGGCAGCCACCTCTGTGCTACCCACAAGAACCGGGACGAGCCAGCGCTGCTCCGGCAGCGGCTGCCCAGCCCCAGGAAGGGAGACCGCGGGCAGCCGCCCCATAGCGCCTCAGCCCAGGGGGAACACGGGCCGGGCACGGCACAACCAACCCGCCAGAGCCCCCTGCCGCCCCCTCCGTCCGCAGCGAGCCCCGAGGCCCCGCAGAACCGAGCACGGCTCCCACCTGCGCTGCGGCCGCCTCCGAGCTCCGCCGCCGCCTCACCGGGCTCCGGTCGCTGCCGCCCCTCCCGAGCACGCACAGACGCTGCCACAATGGCGCCTTTGGCCCCGGGGCCGGGCTTCTCCTCACTCCGCCCTATCAGCACACGAGACTGAGGAGTGACGGCAGAATCAGCCAATCACAGCGAGGGGCGGGCTCTCTCAGGCCATTGGCGCTTCCAGACTCGGGCAGGGCCCGGCGCAGGCTGAGGCCGAGGGAGCCGCTGCTGCCCTGAACCGCCGGGAGCTCGGCCTAAGCTGGAGCTGAAGGTGCTGGGAGCTGCAGCTGAGGCCGCGATGGAGCAGGAACCCACCTGCAGTCCTGTCAGGAGCCCGGGCCGGAGCAGGGGGTGCCTGAGAAATGCCCCGAGCCCGTGGAAGCCCCTGCAGGGCCATGGAAGTGGCTCTTGGCAGGTCTTGTGAGCCTGTGGGGGATCCCTGCTGGAGCAGCCTGTTCCTGAAGGACTGTGCTCCCTGGGAGAGACCCCGGACTGAAGCAGGACAAGGATTCCTGTCCCTGAGGGGGAAGCTGTGACATGACCTGACTGTGACACCCATCCCCTGTGCCTCTGGGTGGGGAGTGGGGAGGGAATATGGGATAAAGTTAAGCCTTTAGAAGAAAGGAGAGATGGAGGAAAGATCTTTTCTTAAGATTTGGCTAACTTGTGTGATAATTGATAAAAGATTCGTGTTAATCATAAAAGTGTTGGGGTTTGTATAAACCAGAATACGAAGGGCTGAAGTGAAGCACAGACACTAGATAGAGGAAAATATATGATTAAATCATTCTGTTTTAAATCCCCCCGTTATGAATATTATGTTTTCCATACAAATTGTATCTACTACCAGTTTGCAAAATCAGACTTTCCGATGGTCTGATAGATTTTGCAAAATGAGACTGCCTGCCTTATCAATGCTACCTATCTACAAAGACCAGACTTCCCAATTTTTGCTGGTTTTATCTATGAAGACCAGATGGTTATCTATGAGACTGACTCTCGCCCAGATGTTTATTCAACCACCACTGCTTACCTGGCAAAATTATGACAGCAAAAAAAAGATCTATTACAACAGGAGACCATATTATCGGAAGAGGCTGCAAACCAAGGTTTGATGGAGTGTGGAGTGGGCGGTGACCCCCCACGTTCCCCAGCGCTGCTTGCTCCGTCGATATAAAATAAAGCAATATAAATTTTGCTAAGTATCGAGACTTTTTGTTTCTCATTTACACCAATTTGGTACCAAAACCTGGGACGTCCTTGGAGCCCCGAGAGGCACTGTGATTTTGGGGAGGCTCCCCCCTACTGTGGCCCCGGTTTGTCAGTGGTTCTTGGGACCCAACGACCTCACGATATAGACTGACCTCACGATATAGACTGAGCAAGGAAAGAGCTCCCTGGAAGACCGTGGCAAAATCACCTGTAATTCTCATGCACAAAGACCCAGACAGGAGCATGGAAGCTGTAAGTAATTGTCTGGTTTGGTGGAGGTGACTGTGTGCTTGCCTGAATGAGACATGGATTTTGCCATGAAGTGAGGGCAGAGCCCTTCTATCCGCGGTTCCGGTATCCCGCCAGGGACCCGGCCAGTGAAGGGACAAAGCGAGTGAGGGGAGGCTGCTTTTCCCATCCTAGCCCAGGGAGAAGCTGGGTTCTTTTCCCATCCCAGCCCAGGCTGAGGTGGGACCTGGGCAGGGAAAAATGGAGAGCAACACACGAGTCACAGAGGGAAGAGGGAAAGCTGCTTTTCCCATCCCAGCCCAGGTAGAGGCAAAACTCCTTCCCATCCTGACCTGGGCGGATCACAAGGGGGAGCACAAACACCTAAAGAAAGTCCCTTGAGGCAAAAAACGGAACAAAGAAAGGTTTTAAGTATGAATGACGCACAAAGGGGTCCTGTGATCCACAAAGAAATAAAAATAAGACAAGTGGGTTGCCAGAGATACCACCAGGCAGCCCTTTGGGAATAATATTAAGATGTTGGGACACAGGGGAGTTATACAAAGACCATCTAAAGAAAAATTGTAAATAGAGGATATGGGACAAGAAAATGTTCCAGGAGGATGAATAGGGGTGTCAGAGGATGTATGTACTGGGGACCATACTATCTAAAGAGCCCTTGATAAAATTTAGAATCCGTCCCCAGGGAGAGGAGGTGGAATTTTTAGGAGATACAGGAGCCAAAAAATCCACAATTAAACATCCACCAAAAAGGTGTAAACCTAGCACTCGTGGTCGGAGCAAAAGGTGAACCATCTCAGGTGCCTGTTATTAAAAATGTACAAATTGAGACCCAGAGCAAAACTGAATTAAATGATCTGTCAAAGGCAGAAGATAATTTATTGGAGAGGGATTTAATAATAGCATTGGATTTGTAAACTGAAGTATCCCAAGGGCAACTTACAATTTATGCCTTTACCCAAAAGGATGAGGAACAAATATGTCCAGAGTGTGGCATACCCCTGAGGAAACAGGGAAGTTAAAAATTAAATCTATCAAAGTGAAAATCACTGATCCTGATCTGTCTACTTGAGTTTGTCAATATCCAATATCACTGGAAAGGAGACGGGGCCTTAAGCCTGTCATAGAAAACTTTTTGCAACAAGGCACTTTAGAACCACATATGTCCCCACATAATACTCCTATTTTGCCTGTCAAAAAGACAGACAGGATTACAGATTGGTACAGGATTTGAGGGATATAAATCAACAAAGTATTACCAAATTTTCTGTAGTAGCAAACCTTAAACTCCCTTAAATCAGCTGTCCCCTGACTACACTTGGTACAGTGCAATAGATCTAAAAGATGCCTTCTGGGCATCCCCATTAGCAAAAGTAATAGAGATTATTTTGCCTTTGAATCAGGGAAGACCCTGATAAGGGCAGAAAACAACAACTGCATTAGACAGTATTGCCTCAGGGCTTTACAGAATCCCCCAATCTCTTCGGGCAAGCCCTAGAAGAATTGATGCAGTCTTTTGAGCCACCAGAAGGGGTGAAATTGTTACAATATGTAGATAATCTATTAATAGCAGGAAAAGATGAGAAATCTACTAGAAATGGGACTATAAAACTTTTAAACTTTTTGGGACAACAGGGTTTGAAGGTATCCAAAGCTAAGTTACAATTCACAAAACCAGAAGTAAAATATTTAGGACATTGGCTAAGTAAAGGGAAAAAGAAAGTGGATCCTTATTAGTCTCTGGAATACTAAGCCTGGGACCTCCAAAGACCAAAAAAGAAGTGAGGAAAATTTTGGGACTGCTTGGTTACTATTGTCAATGGATAGAGGGATTTAGTGAGAAAGTGAAATTGCTATATGAAAAACTTATCACTCATCGCCTAAAATGGACAGAGGAGGATGATAAAAGTTTTGAAAAGGTCAAATACACTTTAATTCAAGCCCATGTACTAAGTCTCCCAGATTTGGAGAGACCATTTCAATTATTCAATTATTTGTAAACAGCTCTGATCAAACAGCATATGGGGTGCTCACTCAGGAATGGGCAGGCAGTTGAAGGCCAGTGGGATATTATTCCAAACTGCTGCACCCTGTCAATTGGGGCTGGCCCACATGTGGCCACAGCACTTCTAACTGAAGAAGCCCAACAAGTCACCTTTGGGGGTACACACCCCCCATAATGTAAGGGGAATTCTGAATCAGAAAGTCGAGAAATGGCTAACTGATGCCCTAATATTAAAATATGAAGCTGTTCTAATCACTTCCCCAGTCAGAGAGCTAAAAGCAACAACGGCTCAAAGTCCTGCACAATTCCTATACGGGGAACCAGGAGAAAATTTAGAACATGATTGTGTGGACATTATAGACTTACAAACAAAAATTAGACCTGACCTGGGGGAAGATGAATTTAAGGATGGAGCAAAACTGTTTATAGAGGGGTCTTCCAGAGTAGTAGAAGTGTTATAAATGATTCGTGCTAATCAAATTGTAACAACATTGGCAAACTTGTTGCATGACAATTAATCAATAATTGTATTTAATTGCTATAAAGCAAAGAGAGATAAAGAAACAGGTTAATAAAGCCAAAAAAAAAAAAAAAAAAAAAGATCATCCTCCAGATGTTAAGTGGGAGGCAGGATAGGAAGGATATAGGTCTACGAACAGTGTCTAGAAATAGGTTTTCAACCTTGAGTTGTGCCAAGTTGGGATGATTCCAAACCACTGGACACTGGACTAAGGCCTATTGGGAGGCATAAATTAAATTATATAACTTTTAAGTTTAATGAGCATGCGCCCTGCGGAGGTCTAACAGCCCGAACACTGAGGAAGACCCAGAGCCTTCATCAAAATAAGACCCCGACAGGAAGAGAGACTCCTGACCACTGGTGGCGCACGCGCAACACAATGCAAATGAGCGTAGATTTTAGAAATAGAAATGAGGAGGAGCTTTCTATAAGATTCTATATTAATATGTATTAGTAAACAGTATATAAGCAAAAAAGTTTTTGGTTTATCTGATTTGAGTACGTGCGGAAGGAAACTTACCCATACCCCGGTCAGTTTTGCTTATGCCTTATTCACCTGAACCATACCTTTATTATACCTAAATTGCTGCTAAATTTTGTATTTACTCAAATTTTATAGTACCTAAATAGCTGCTAAATTTTGTATTTAATCAAATCTTACATAACTCCTATATTTTGATTGTATCCATTTATATACAATTGTTATCATTAATAAAATTACTGCTGAAATTTAACTTTGTTGTTTGATTAATTGGACAAAATTGAACTCATCAAATTTTTATTTATAACAGAAGGAAAAAGAAAATTGGAATATGCCATAGTAGGAGAAGAAGAACTAAAATCAGTAGAATCCAAACCCTTAAATGCAACATGGTTCTCAGGCTTGTGAACAATTCACTCTTTACAGGGCACTATCTCACTTAAAGGGTAAAAAGGGATCATATATACAGATTCTAAGTATGCCTATGGTGTAGTCCACACATTCAGTAAAATTTGGGAAAAAAGCAGGTTACTTAACACTCAAGGATGGGTTTTGATACATCAAGAATTAATTGTTAGAATACTAGAGGTTCTCAGGGGCCCCACTGAAATTTCTGTGGTCCACCTAAGAGGTCACCAAAAAAGGAACAAGCTATCATACAGGAGGGAATAATCTGGCTGACAAAGAAGCAAAAAAAGCAACACTGAAGCAAAAACCAGTTTCTGTATTAAGTACTACAGTTGATCCCAGCTCCAACCAGGAATCACAGAAGCTATTTACCTCTCAGGAAAAAGAAGCCATAAGGAAATTAAAGGCAGAATAGCATGAAAATAAATGGGTTTTACCAGATGGCAGGAAAATTTTACCATAAGCCCAGGCCAGACAAATTGATGAACAATTACATCAACAAACTCATTGGGGATGCAAAGCACTAGCAGACCAATTTTTAAAATTTTTTGGATGCACTGATATTTTTGATACTGCAAAGCAGAGCATCCAGAGTTGTTTAACTTGTCAGAAAATTAATAAAAAAGTATGCGACACGGTCCATCAGGAGGATGGAAAACTGCTTACAGATCCTTTGAAAGAATACAAACAAATTTTAGAGAATTACCAAAAATAGGAAGGTGGAAATATTTACTAGTAACAGTAGACCAATTAACCCACTGGGTAGAGGCATACCCTGCAGCTGGAGCCACATCACAAGTGGTAGCCAAAATATTGACAGAACACGTAATACCAAGGTATGGCCTGGTCCGAGCAATAGACTCAGACCAGGGGACGCACTTTGCATCAAAGGTGCTTAAGTGACTGACCTCAGCACTAGGCATCAGCTGGGACTATCACACACCCTGGCACCCTCAGAGTTCTGGGAGAGTTGAAAGGATGAATCAAACTTTAAAACAACAGCTGTCAAAATTAACGACTGAGACTAAAATGCCATGGACAAAGTGCCTCCCACTAGCCCTGTCTAATATACGAACGATGCCAAATTTGAAAACAGGGATTTCACCGTATGAAATGCTCTATGGTATGCCTTGCCCTAAAGGAGTACACCTTGATCCAGCCTTAGTTCAGGACCCTTCCCTCCAGAATTGCATAACAATCAACAAAAACTTGCAAGAATTAAGGAAGAAAGGAATTTTAGCTCAAACCGTCCCTCTAGGATTGGCCATACATAAGATTAAGCCAGGACAATGTGTTAATTAAAGTATGGAAAGAAAAAAGCCTAGATCCAAAATGGGAAGGACCACATTTAGTTCTATTAACGACTGAAACAGCTGTATGGACATCTGAAAAGGGATGGACACATGTGAGTAGAGTCAAAGGTCCTGTAACCCCTCCTACTGCAGGTTGGGCAGTGACATCTGAGCCTGGAGACCTCACAGTGCAAATTCAGGGATTTGATGTTGATACTGGATCAATTTGTCTCAAAGTTCTCCCAATCAGGACTGAAAGTCTCCTGTCCCGAACCTGGGTGTGACTGTAACCCATTCATCAAGAAAAGGTGTCTATATTGTACTGAGTTGTGGTGGTGTCATTCCTATGGTGGGTATCTCCCATTCGCATTATGTGTCCAATGTAAAAGAAACCAACATAAGGAAACTGTTAAGGTACTTAATACCCTATCAGCACAAGGAAAAATCAAAATTGATAATCATAACTGGTGGGAGTTATTTGAGAATAGAACAAAAGGAAAGAAGAAAACCAGAGCAGAGGTATTGGCAAAAGGGTGCAAGAAAGGGTTGTGTATACCGTGCTGTTACTGCTGTACCTCGTACTGGAATGTCAAAGCTAGAAGCTGGAACAAAATTAAGAAATGCCACCAAAAGAGAAAGACAAAGTGGGAGACCCCAGGACATACTCCCTGCTGCTGAGAAGATTAAACAAACCTCAGCTAGTGGTAGCAACCCCATAGACCTTGAGGGAGGCAGAGGGATGAAAACAGTCATGGGAGTCATCCTATTGCTAATTATGATAAAAGGAAACAATGCTGATGCTTGTTCAATGTGTTACCAGACAATTAGGTACTTACCTTCCGCATGCATATCAATTCAACCTGCTATAATAGGCACAACTTAGAAACTTGCACTATTACAGGAAAAAAAAAAGTTACTGGGTGGCCACCAGTTTGGGAAAAGGAGGGTGGACTCCATTGGCATACCAAAGTTGCCCAGTAGGAGAAGCATACCTCTGCTTCACAAAAGAAGGTATGTGGGGATATTCAGATCAGGGAGGAGGTGCAAGATCACTAAAAGGGGGAATTGACAAAGAATATAACTAAAACATTCAAAGGAACAACGACAAATCATGAAGGAAGTTTTAACTTGTACAAGAAATTGAAACAACAATTCGGCAAATGGGACTTACCCATCTCATGAAGAGAATTTATTTGTGGACTTAATGAAAGAAATTACTACTGAACTGAACTTAACTGACTGTTGGATCTGTGGAGGAATGCAGATGATTGATTACAGCCATGGAGGGGGGAGGGATTAGGCCCACACCAGTTATTGCAGTGGAATCAAATGGAAATATCGAGGGGAGTCAATAGACCTAAAAGGTGAGTTCTAAGTCATGAGGTAATAGGAGAGGTATGTATAACACGTCAGGGAACTAAATTGACCCAATATGTGAGGCACACCCCCTCTAAGACTATCCTGATTACAAATACAAGCAGTCAGTCTTGGTGGCCCGAAGCTCCAAAAGGATATTGGGGAAAGTTAAGTAAAGGTAATTGTATAAAGAACAATTTTACAGGACTATGCTGGTATAATAGGAATAGAGCCAACCCATACAAAGAAGTAATAAGTGTAAGAACTTATTGGCAGCAACCTGAATCACTTAAACTAAACTGGAAAGCCCTACACAAAATATTTTGGATCTGTGGGAAAACAGCTTATAATACCCTGCCAGAAAGGTGGAGAGGGACATGTACTCTAGGGATTATGCAGCCCGCGTTTTTTACATTACCAAAGGAAAAGGGTAATAGATTGTTCGGAGTTCCCTTGTACAAAACTTGTATCAGAAGAAAAGGAGCCCACCCATAGGGGGAACACAAATCTGGAAGGATGATAAATGGCCCCCACAATGAAGTATTGAGTACTATGGACCAGATCTGGGCTCAAGATGGGAGTTGGGGCTATGGCACTCCAGTTTGTATGCTAAATAGAATTATCAGGCTACAAGCCGTAATAGAAATTACCTCCAATTGAACAGCCTGAGCAATGGAATTGATAGCTAAACAACTTATTCAAACTAGAGCAGCAGTATATCAATATCAACTAGCCCAGAAGTATCTATTAGCTGAAGAAGGAGAAGTGTGTAGGAAGTTCAATAATTCTGAATGCTGCTTAGAAATTGGTAATAATGGTGAAGTAATTACTAAAATTGCAGAAGAAATAAAACTAATAGCCCATGAACCTGTACAAACTTGGAACTCTGTGCCAGATAATAATTAGTGGAATAACCTATTAGGGGGAGTGCAGTGAAAAAACCTAAGTTTTATGTTAATGTGCATTATTAGGACTACTGTTCATCTCTTCTCTTGTTCCACCCTTCATTTGAATAATCCTATTGGTGGTTCAAGGCATGCAAGGTGCTACAATACGAATAAATCCTGAGTCAACAACAAAACTAACAGCAGTGAATGAATTAAATCTAGTACAAAAAGTACTGACAAAATTTGAAGCCCGAACATGTATCAATCAGATTAAAAAAAAAAGTGGGGAAATTGTGATAATTGATAAAAGACTCATGTTAATCACAGAAGTATTGGGGTTTGTGTAAACCAGAATACTTAGGTCTGAAATGAAGCATAAACACTAGATAAAGGAAAATATATTATTAAATCATTCTGTTTTAAATTCCCGTTATGAATATTATGTTTTCTAAATAAGTTGTATCGACTACCAGTTTGCAAAATTACTTTCCCATGGTCCGATAGATTTTCAAGCTCAGACTTCCTCCCTCTGTTCGATCAATGCTGCCTACAAAGACTTCCTGACTTTTGCTGATTTTATCTACCAAGAGCCGATGGTTATCTATGAGACTTGACTATTGCCAAGACACTTTACAGATGTTTATTTCAACCATCCCTGCTTGCCTGGCAAAATTATGACAGCAAAAATCCAAAAATTATTGATGATAACAAGAGACCATTGTTATAAATGAGCACAATGGGCTATTTAGGTCAATTATTTAGCCAATTTATTGTTACAGATAAGAGAGAGCAAAGTTGCAGCACTGGGCGACAGGGGAGTCACCGCTCCACCAACTGCCGCACCGACTGTGGTTCGGATCCCCCTTTTAGGTCTCTGGTCTTCCTGTCGAGTCATCCTTCCGGTTACTTCTGCGCCTGCTCCGCCAGTTGCTAGGGGGTCTTATTCCTGCCTCCTGGTGGTCGTTGACGAAGGCTCACGACAGTCTTCTTCAGTGTCTCCTCCTTGAACCTAGTGCTGCAATATCTACAAACATCTGTAATTATGCAAGCATAGCAGTATCCGTTCCTTGCGGATTCACCAGCAAAGCGGAATGATTTACGACAAGTCTCACTCTCAAGGTCTGTCAGATAGGCGAAGCAAAAGGCTTATCAGCACTCTAGCAAGCAAAGCAAAACACTAAAATAATTAACTATACCCCAGCCAGGCACCAGGCGAACAAAAAGGTCCCTCGTTTATTATCCCAGGCGCCAGGCGAACAAAAGGTCCCTCGTTTATTATCCCATGCAAGGTTGTGGTTACACTCTTCTTCCGTAGTGAGCAATGAACAGGAACAGTGAACAAAAAGGTCACTTGTTTCATCACAATCCCCCCTTTTTGTTTTTTACTCTTTTTGTTCACTGTATCTTGCCAGTTCTTTTCTGCTGAGTTCTAAATAGTCTTCCATTTCTCCTCCATTTAACGGCTCATACTTTGCCCTAACAAGCATTAAATGAGCAGCCTCTAATCTCCCCTTGACTATATTGATAAGTTTGTTAAAAATACAAGGTCCAAAGGTCAACGTTAGAACAAACAGTATTAGTGGTCCTGCTATGGTAGACAAAAGGGTTGTAAGCCAAGGAGAACGATTAAACCAGGATTCATACCAACTTTGTTGTGCCTCTCGTTCTCTCTTCCTTTGTTCAATTTGCTTCCTTAACTCTACCATGGCATCAACCGCTATACCAGTATGATCCACGTAGGTACAGCACTCTTCTTTTAAGGCTACACATAACCCTCCCTGCTGTAAGAACAAAAGATCCAACCCCCTACGGTTCTGTAGTACTACTTCGGATAAGGATCTTATTCATTCTACCAATCCATCTATTGCCTTATCTATTCTCCGCAAATCCTCGTCTACAGAAGCTCTCAAGTCTCTCATCCCCTGCTGTTGATTAACTAAGGACGCAACCCCTGTTCCAACTCCGGCGCCTCCTATGCTAAGTAAAACTGCCACGGTGAGGGCTGTAAATGGTTCTCTTTTTGTTAAATGATGCTTAGAGGTGATATGATGCTCATGGACATAATCCTTAGAATGGTATGCTATTCGAGGGAGGATCAGGACCTGGATACAATATTCTGAGGTAATATTGAAAGTATTGACTGCCAGGCATGGTGTGACTCCCAAGGTGTTACAAACCCACTTTGTGTTTACGGCAGGGAGGAGCCATTGAGCTGGCTTCTTTGGATCTAATATAGATATTTTCATCTGGCATAGATGATCCTTGTTTCTAGGAATATTCCCTACACACCTTCCTTTACCACTCACCTGAGCCAGAGATATTCCAGGGGTACTATCTTGTCCCTTTTTCCATAAACATTCCCTGGGGTTTGTTCCATTCACCCGTCTGTGTCTGGCGGTAGATCCTATGGCTTCATAAAAGGGTGGTTTCACCATGTAACATAGCCAACATTCTTTCGTCAAATTAGGGTATGTATTGTTTAGCACCTTAAAGGTAGCCTGCATTACCTTCCAAAGTGTATTATATTCTCTGATAGACTGGTTTTTTCCGGGCCAATCCCTGGTTTCACTCTTGTTTTCTGTTTCATTCTCTCCCAGGATTAAAAGGCCTGTAATATTTCCCTTGCCCTCATCCCCTATGACTGGGTTAGGTCCCACTGGCTCTGGGTCATGAGGTACAGGCTCTCTCTTTATTAGGATCATATTGCCTCTATCCTCCCCTGGTTCCCAGAGACGGATCCCCATGTCTTTCCTACTAACCATTCAACTTTTTCGGGCTGGGAGACATTGAGATATATAAAAGAACAGGTTCCTGCGTATACCGTCTCCCCTGAGGGTCCCCGCCGGGGTTTGGTACAGCCCGCAGGTCCAAATCCTGCCTTCAAAAAAGGATCTCCTCCTGTCCTCCAGTCAGAGGCAATGGTTTCACAGCCCCAATATCCACAAAAGTATTCCCCCGGGTAATTACAATATGACTTTCCTGGGTTCGATGCCGGACACATGTAAAATCCTGTTAAATTCATAAGTCTCCCACAATGTGGTATATTAGGTTACATAGTCCTACTATGAAACTCGGTGCTCCTACAGCAACAACTGTTTGCAATGGACTAGAGGCATCCCACCTAGTGAGGGACCATTTAAAGGGCTCATGGCTCTCTTGCGTTCCCTTTACCAGTCCCATCATTGTTATTATATACACCATTAGAGTTAGGTGACATCCAGTGCCAGAGCAGTAAATAGAATTAGTTCTTTTTCTAACTCCCTTTATGTTATCACCTTCAAGCCTCCCGTTATCGAGGGTCGTAAGCGCCTTTGCTGTTATTCCTGTGTGAGATTCCCTTTCCCCACTCCTTACCCCTCTGCCTCGCTCGCCAGCTAGGTTGCCGCTAGCTGCGAGGTGTACCATCTTCACGGCAGCAAGGATATTCTTCAGGGGCGGAACTCACTCCTCTTTTCCACTTCCTTTTGGAATGCCAATTTTTATCCTTCAATGGTGGAATATCACACCCGAGTTTCTTTACTTGCTTACGACACTTGACTAACACGATGTCTGTGTTAAATGGTCCGGGAGGTTCGTTGGGGTGATAGCAATATAAGTCAGGGTTTACCCCTTTGGAATATATCTGCCACCAGAGCGGGATCCCACTTTCAGCTCTCGAGTTGCTACTTTTGGCTTAAGGCCAAAGCAGTCAGCTCGCGCTGTTCCTCCCAACAGGGCTGACACACACTCCTAGGAGCCCTCCCTTTCTGGCAGTGGACCCACCACAACTCCTTACAATTTTTACAACAGAAACATACAAACGGATAGCAGTTGCAGTCTAGCCAACTACACGCTACTCTAATATCGTTATGCTTCACATTTTCCTCTCCATTATACAATTGACCATTGTATTCCAATCTCATAGGTCTGTAATATGGCTGTTGAGCAAGTTCCTCTAAATATCCACAGTATCCTGGTGGCTCAGAAGTCCCAATTAACTCTTTCTGTAGTGGCCAATTATCCCCCACCCAAATGTCCCCCGCGTCCATCTACTTCCCTGGGTGTCAAGGTGAGGTTCTTTTCAGGATGAGCTTTAAATCACCAGTTGTTCCTTTTATTTCCCAGTGGGAGTTATTTTTCTTGGAGAATCCGGATGGATCTACTGGTCCCTTTATTCGGCTGGCATGAGTCCACCCCTTCTCTGCTGTTCGTACCGCGGTGTCTGTTGTAAGTAACACCAGGTATGGTCCTTCCCACTTCGGTGTTAGCGGGTTTTCTTTCCAGCTCCGGACCAGAACCCGATCTCCCGGTTGTACCTGATGTAACACAAGATCTAGAGGTGGTCTCTGAGCCCACATTCCTTTTCCCCATAGTTGTTTCTTAAATTTCGTTAACGTTATTAAATATTTGTTGAGATGTTGATCACTAATGTTGGGGTTAGTCTGGACCTTCTCCAGGTTGTACGGCATTCCATATAGCATTTCGAATGGGGACAATCCCACATCTGCCCGCGGCTGAGTCCTAATATTCAGTAAGGCTAACGGAATGCACTTTACCCATGATAATTTAGTCTCTAATACCAATTTGGTCAACTGTTTTTTTATTTCCCCGTTCATTCTCTCTACTCTCCCCGAGCTTTGTGGGTGATAAGGGGTATGTTTCTCCCATTTTATTCCCAGCGCCTCTGCCAATTCTTGTGTTACTTTTGATGTAAAATGCGGGCCTTTGTCCGAATCAATAGTCTCAGGCACTCCGTACCTGGGCACTATTTCCTCGAGCAAAGTCTTTACCACCGTTCGGGCTGTTTCCCTGACCGTCGGAAACGCCTCTACATAATGGGTAAGATGATCTACTATTACCAAAGATATCTAATCCGCCCTACTTTGGGTAGCTCTGTAAAATCTATCTGCAGATTTGCAAATGGTCTTTTTGCCAATGGCCGTCCCCCTGGAGGTAGTCTTCTTAGGTTGCTACGATTGACTCGTAGGCAGGTAGGACAGTTCTTGGTGACATGTTTAGCCATATCTTGTAGTCCAATGCTCATAAATTTGGTCGCGAAGTGGTCGACTAACCCTTGGGCCCCCCAGTGTGTCCCTGGTCGGGTATGTGTTCCCTGATGTAGCCTATACAACATCCGTTGGGCTACTGCCTTGGGCAATACTTCTCGCCCGTCTTCTGTCATCCACTTCCCCCTATCTTCTTTTACCCCCATTTTCCTCAATTTTTCCTTCTCTTCACTAGTAAATATAAGTTCTACATCTTCCTTTTCCAGTGTTTCCCTAATCTGTGGCTTCTCCTTCAAGACCATCTCCCTTACTGCTGCCCGTTTTGCCTCTTGATCAGCAGCGTTATTTCCCCTGCTCTTAAAGTCCATTCCTGGCTGATGTCCTTTTAAGTGCACCACTGCTATTTTCTTTGGTCCCCTTAAGGCTTGTAATACTTCTACTATAAGCTTTTGATGGACCAATCCCTTTCCCTGTGAATTTTTCAGCCCCCTTTCTTCCCATAATTTCCCAAAGGTATGCACCACCCCGAACCCATACTTGGAATCAGTATATATTGTTCCCTCTTTTCCCTTTAGGAGTGTCAAGGCCCGAAGTATAGCATACAATTCACACGCTTGGGCTGACCATGACCTGTCTAAGGCTCCCGATTCTATTACCCGTAAATCAGTTCCCCCTATAATAGCATACCCAGATTTCCTCTCCCCTTCTACCATCCTGGAGGATCCATCCACAAACAGTTTTTCCCCTTCATCTAACTCTTCCTCCTCTAAGTCAGGCCTAATCTTCGTTTGTTCTTCTATAGTAGCTAAACAGTCATGGGTTAAAGGTCCCTGTTCCATTTCTCCATACAGGAAGGCAGCTGGGTTTTGTAGAGTGGTGGTTTCTAGGATAAAATCCGGTGCTTCTAGTAGAATCCCTTCATATTTCAGGAGTCTGGCATCAGATGTCCATTTATCTGCTTTTTGTTGCATTACACCCCGGATATTATGGGGGGACAACACCTTTAGGCTACTATTAAAAGTGATTTTCCTAGCTTCCTCTACCAACAATGCACATCCGGCCAACATCTGTAGGCATGTGGGCCAGCCTCTACTTACAGGGTCTAAAATTTTTGATAAAAATGCCACAGGTTTCTTTTTCCCTGCCCAGTCCTGGGTGAGCACCCCAAATGCAATTCCTTCCTCTATATTTACGAACAAAAAGAATGGCCTCTTTAAATCTGGGAGGCTCAAGACCGGAGCATGAACTAGACTCTCTTTTAATTCCTCCAGTTTATCCGTGTCCTCCTGGGTCCACTTCATTAACCCTTCTTGTGTTAGCTTCTGGTATAAAAATCTAGCTTTACTACTATAGTTCTCAATCCATTGTCTACAATACCCCGTGAGGCCCAAGATTTGCCGAATCTGTCTTTTATTCTTCGGTATTGGTAACGATAAGATGGCTTGAATTCTTTCTGGGTCTATCTTCTTTTCGCCCCTTTTCAAATAATGCCCTAGGTATTTTACTTCTTCTTCCACAAACTGCAACTTAGCCTTTGAAACCTTCAGGCCCTTAAGTCCCAGAAAATTTAGGAGCCTTATACTCTCCCTTCTTACTTCTTCCTCTTCTTTCCCTGCTAACAACAAGTCATCAACATATTGTACCAGGGTTACCCCAGGACCTGTCTGATAATCCGTTAAAATCTGCTCCAACGCTTGCCCAAACAAGTTTGGGGATTCAGTAAATCCCTGGGGCAGTACTGTCCATCTAAGCTGTTGCTTCCTTCCCGTGTCCGGATCTTCCCACTCAAAGGCAAAGTAATCCCTACTAGATTCGTCAAGAGGCAAGCCCAAAAGGCGTCCTTCAAGTCTATCACACTGTACCATAAATCATTTGGGCCTAGTTTACTCAACAGCGTGTATGGGTTTGCCACCACTGGGAATCTGGCTATGGTTCTCTTGTTTATTTCCCTTAAGTCATGTACTAGGCGATAGGACCCGTCCGCCTTTTTAACTGGGAGGATCGGTGTATTGTATGGTGACTTGCAAGGTTCTAACAACCCCCGGCTCAGTAGCCTGTCTACTTCAGGCTTTAACCCTCTCCTTCCCTCTAGGGACATAGGATACTGCTTTATTCTTACAGGATTTCAGGGTTTTTGATTTTGACCTTAAAGGGGAAATCCTTAATCGCCCCACGCTTCAGGGTTATACCATACTTCGGATTTATTTCTTTTTCATCTTCTTGTCTCAAAGGGCAGAGTCTAATTCTTATTTCTTTTTCCACTACCTCTATTTGGATACCCAATTCTATAATCATATCTCTGCCCAATAAATTGTAATCTGATTCTGGGACCAACAAAAAGTCCCTACCCCTATTCTAGATTCTGATTCCACCATCACCTCCTTTATTATTTTCACATCAAAGGGTTCTCCTTTTGCCCCAACTACTGTGGCAGTGTCCTAGACAGGGCACAACCTTTGGGTAAGGACTGGAGCGTTGATCTTTCTGCACCAGTATCGACCAGGAAGATAATCTCCTGGCCGTGGGGACCCACTTTAGCTTTATCAAGGGCTCCTTTTGATGTTTTGGGTCCCTAAGAGATAGGCCCTGACCCCCTAGTCCTCCTTAAACTCCTTCTCATCTCTGATCCGAACGCGACATTCCCTCTTGAAGTGCCCCTTCTTTCCACAGTAAAAGCACACTTTCAAATCCTGCCTCTCACCAGGACCCTGAACTTCAGCCGACTTCCGCCCAAACTGCTTCGGTCCCTTTTCCCGCTCTCTGCTCTCTCGCACTGCAGCCACCATCATTCTGACTTGCCGTTTATGACTTTCCTCTTCCCTTCGCACATAAACTTTCTGTGCTTCCTTAATAGTTCATCCAGTCCCCTGTCCTGCCAATCCTCCAATTTTTGTATCTTTTTCTAATATCCTCCCAAGATTTTGAAACAAATGCACTTTCAATACTGCCTGCCCCATCTGATCATCCGGATTCATTCAACTTCAATAAAGTTGAAAATTCTTCCATGATCTTTCTAACCATTCTGTGGGGGTCTCATCCTTCTTTTGTCTTTCATTAAAGGCCTTATTGAGGTTTTGGCCTCGGGACCGACTCTCCTAATCCCCTGCACAATTATTGTCCTAAGGTCTTGCATATGGACTCTATGGGCTGGATTTTGATGGTCCCAATTGGGGTTCTGCAAAGGCCACTTGATATCTGCCGCTGGCCCTTTCCTGTGCTGTGCGTCCCAAATACGATGCCTTCCCTCCTGATCATATTCTTTTCTTCGGCCGTGAACAAGATGTTTAATATGGACTGTAATTCTTCCCAAGTATACATGCTCGGCCCTAAAAAATTGATCTACCCTCTCTGCCACCCCCAGTGGATCCTCTAGTAGATGTCCCATCTCTTTCTTAAAATCCTAACATCCCTGAACTGAGAGGTACTGATACAAACCCTTTACCCGGCTGTGGCCCTCCCATCGGTATTTCCCTCAGTGGGTATAATCCTTCCCGGCCCTACTGCGGGTAACCGGTCCCGTATGTTCTGACTGGTCAGAATCCGAATCCTCTCCAGGAGGTGCACTGGGGTCTGCTGTTCCCGGTACTTGAGGTGGGGGTATATACGGAGGGGGAGCTATCAAAGTTTCCTCTGGCCGACTTCCCTTTTTCTTATTCTTATTTTCCCTTGATTTTTCTGTTAATTTAAAGATAAATACCTCCGGCCGTTCCACCCAGATCTTTGCATAGTCACTTTCCTCCGCACAAAGGGTTTCTTAGTGTTCACCCAAATATTCAGTTTTTGTTTCACCCAATCCTCTGAGGACCCGTATATGGGCCAAAACACATTCTTTGAGATTTCCTTCCCACCCCATACCTCCACACAGTAGTGTATCATTTTAGCCTTGTCCTTTCCCTGTGTGCCTAAAAAATGTTCCCAATTATCTAACAGAAATCCTAAGGGACTTTCTCTAGGTATGGGTGGGGAGCCTAATGCTCACAGGGGGCTTACTCTTCCTGTCCCATTCTTCCGGAGTGCCTTCAATCACACAATCAACTCTCGCTTCCCTGGTTCGTGGCCCAAGCCCTCGCGGTCTGTGGGAATCGCACTACTGAGGGTCCGCTCTCGCTTGGGGAGTCTGGCTGCCAGCCCCCTCTCGTTCACACACCACACAGTCGCACTCGGGATCCCAACCCCGCCCGGACGGTTCCATAATACTCACGCGTCCCGCCCCGCGTCTTCGTCCGGACTTTGTGCACAAGATT
Organism: Muscicapa striata striata; assembly: GCA_030060385.1. Lineage (NCBI taxonomy): Eukaryota > Metazoa > Chordata > Aves > Passeriformes > Muscicapidae > Muscicapa > Muscicapa striata. The sequence goes on along the minus strand of JAREIS010002616.1, from coordinate 1,040 downwards.
TAAGGGGTGTATCGGGCCCTCGAACCCCTTTGCCTCCCTCTTTTCCTCACTTTAGGTTCGTCGGTCGGGCTGGGGTGAAATCAAGTCCCGGGGCCACCGGGTCGGTGGGCGCCCCCTTTCGACGAGGAATTTTCCCAAATTCGATCCGAGTCACGGCACTACGTTGTTATAAATGAGCACAATGGGCTATGTAAGCCAATTATGTAGCCAATTTATTGTTACAGAAAAGAGAAAGCAAAGTTGCAGCGCTGTCACCGCTTCACCAACCGCCACGCGGACTGTGTTTCGGATCCCCCTTTTAGGGTCTCTGCTCTCCCTGTCGAGTCATCCTTCCGGTTACTTCTGCGCCTGCTCCGTCAGTTGCTAGGGGGTCTTATTCCTGCCTCCTGGTGGTCTTTGACGAAGGCTCACGATAGTCTTCTTCAGTGTCTTCTTCCTTGAACCTAGCGCTGCAATTATCTACAAACATCTGTAAGTATGCAAGCATAGCAGTATCCGTCCTTGCGGGCTTGCCAGCAAGGCAGAATAATTTACAACACGTCTCCCATTCAAGGTCTGTCAGATAAGTGAGGCAAAAGGCTTATCCAAGCAAGGCAGGACACTAAAATAATTAACTATGTCCTAGCCAGGCACCGGGCGAGCAAAAAGTCCCTCGTTTATTATCCCATGCAGGGTTGTGGTTGTTTGTTTACACACTCTTCTTCCTCAATAAACAGGAACAGTGAGCAAAAGGTCACTTGTTTCATCACATGAATTTCATTGCTTCAATATAGTGCGCTCTGTTAGTAGTTATAGCTACTACTCTTTAGCAAATAATTCTGATTAAGGTTTTCACTCGAATCATTGTCATAATGTATCATTTTTATATAAATATATTTGGGTTGCTGTTCTTAATCCCGAGGGGCAAAGTTGCATAAAAATTCAATTACATCTATATAATAATTTAGATATAAACAGTTGATTATTCTGGGGCTAAGATTGGGTCCAGGTGCACCCAGATTCCTTTCTGAGAAGGAGTTTAGAAAGCCAGGGGGTGATTT
>JAREIS010002615.1:0-10973 GCA_030060385.1 Muscicapa striata striata | reverse complement strand
CAAATTTATTGTAGCTATGATCCGATTTGTGTTTTGGATTGATTTTGTCAGGAATTCATGGGTTTTAATTTTTTTCTGGAAATTTGCCACATGGATCCAGAGCTATCGTACTCTAACTGCGTGTTTCACAGGTTATTTCAACAATGGTACTTACTGTGAGGCAATGAATGCAAGGGAAATTTTCTCCCAACCTGTCACCCAGTTTTTTGAGGCTACCCCACCAGTTTTCAAGGATTTCAGATTTGCTTTAATTGCTAGTGTTATTATTCAGTGGCTGGTGTTGCTGATGGGCCTGCTTTACTTAGCATTCAGAAACAAGGGAATACTGGCTTGGATAACAACCCTGAAACATGCTGCCCCAGAGTCTGCCCCTGTCCCAGAGACTAGGGATGCTGCCCCAGAGCCTGCCCCTGTCCCAGGGAATAGGGATGCTGCCCCAGAGCCTGCCCCTGTCCCAGAGACTAGAGATGCTGCCCCAGAGCCTGGTGTTGCCCCACAGCCCACTGCAGAAATTAACCAGCCAGAGTGGGTGGGGGTTCTAGTGAAGGAGATACGGGACATGGACCAGGTGTTAAAGGAGCAGGGCCAGGTGTTGAAGGAGCACAACCAGGTGTTGAAGGAGCACCTTTCCCCAGCTAGTGAGAAACCCTCCCCCTGCCCTAAAGAGGGAGAGTCTGATGGTGCTGCAGTGGAACCCGTGAGACGTTACATCTGTCCAGGTTCCAGCTGGATTACAGGCAGCCACAGCCAGCAGCAGTTGCCCCTGTGGAAACTAGGAAATCTAAGATTAAAACAAAGCACCTAGATAATGGGGATCAGCCAGGAGGGGTCCTCACAGTCAGCAAGGGGAGCAGAGGTTGAGATTGTCACCGAGTCTCTCTCATATGACACTCTCCGTAACCTGCGAAAAGACATTGTGCGCGGGGGGCCGTGAGGCTTTTACAACCTGGGTTACTTCGTGTCTGGGACCTTATGGGGAGAGGTGTACAACTGGATGGCACTGAGGCCAGGAATTTGGGATCCTTGTCCCAGGACTCAGGTGTGACCAGACATTCGTAAGGAGCAAGGCCACCTTTCCCTTGGGAACGGCTTCTAATGAGCGTGAGAGAGAAGTTTATCCACAAAGAGAATGCAGAGAAGCACCACCATAGAATGTGCTGGAAGACCATTGATGAAGGGATCCAGCAGCTGAGGAAGTGGCAGTATTAGAGGTACTCTTTGGGATGGATGGACAGCATGACAATGACCCTGACAAGGTCAGGTGCACAGGGCAGATGTTGTGGGATCTGGCAACCCTGGGGCCATCTGAGTATACCACCTACATTGCACTGATTAAGGCTGATGAGCACTGAGAGACAGTGGGTTCTGTTGCCAGCAAACTCAGAAATTTTGACAGTGTGATTAATGGCCCAATGCAGGCCAAGGTCTCTGTTGTGGCCAGGACCTCCAACAGGTCCAAGAGGAGATGAAGGGATGAGAGGGTTGAAAGGTGAGATGAGGGAGATTATAAGGGAGGAGATAAGGAAGATCAATGCAGCACCAGTACGAGTCACAGGCCCCAAATCTCACACCCAACGCCCCCCAGCTAGGGACAGAGGATACCCCTCACGAACTGACCTGTGGTTCTTCCTGCGAGACCATGGGGAAGACATGGAAAAATGGGATGGGAAACCCACTTCTGTCCTGGCAGCACGGGTGCGTCAGCTCAGGGAGGGAAATGCCAACCGAGGGAACCGTGCTAAAATGAAGGTAGCCTCGACCTCCCACAACCAAGGTGCAGGGTACTACAGAAGGGAGGATGATCTGTCAGATCCCCTGGAAGGGACCTCCACTATGTATGCCCAGGAAGGAAATAATAACCAGGGTTAGAGGGGCCCTGCCTCTAGCCAGGGAGAGGCATGGGATAACAGGATCTACTGGGTAGTGTGGGTGCGATGGTCTGGCATATCAAAGCCACAGAAACATAGAATGTTAGTTGATACTGGTTCACAATGCACCCTGATACCATCAGAACATGTGGGGAAGGTACCTGTTTCCATTGTTGGGGTGACAGGGGGATCACAGGAATTTACTTTGCTGGAAGCTGAGATTAGCCTGACAGGGAAGGGGTGGCAGAAACATCCAGTTGTAACTGACCCAGGGGCACCGTGCATTCTAGGCATAGACTTCCTCAGAAATGGCTACTACAAAGATCCAAAGGGATTCAGGTGGGCTTTTGGAATAGCTGCTGTAGCAGCAGAGAGTATTAAGCAGTTGAACACCTTGCCTGGACTGTCAGAAAATCCACCCGCAGTGGGACTCCTGAAAGTGACAGAGCAACAGGTACCAATTGCCACCATGACAGTGCACCGCCGGCAGTACCGGACAAATCGAGATGCTGTGATCCCCATCCACAAGATGATCCGTGAGCTGGAGAGCCAAGGGTGGTGAGCAAAACCCACTCACCCTTCAACAGCCCCATCTGGCCTGTGCGCAAGTCTGAGGGGAATGGAGATTGACTGTGGACTATCGTGCATTGAATTAAGTGACTCCACCGCTGAGCGCTGCAGTGCCGGACATGCTGGAACTGCAGTACGAGCTGGAGTCCAAGGCAGCGAAGTGGTATGCTACCATTGACATTGCCAATGCATTTTTCTCCACTCCTTTGGCAGCAGAGTGCAGGCCTCAGTTTGCTTTCACCTGGAGGTGTGCAGTACACCTGGAACCGACTGCCCCAGGGTGAAACACAGCCCCACCATCTGCCACGGGCTGATCCAGGCTGCACTGGAAAAGGGTGAGGCCCAGAACATTTGCAATACATTGATGACATCATTGTGTGGGGGAACACGGCAACAGAGGTCTTTGAGAAGGGAGAGAAAATCATCCACATTTTGCAGGAAGCTGGCTTCGCCATCAAGAAAAGCAAAGTCAAAGGACCTGCTCGAGAGATCCAGTTCCTGGGAGTGAAGTGGCAAGACGGATGGCGCCAGGTCCCCACTGAGGTCATTAATAAGATCACTGCAATGTCAGCACCAACAAGCAAGAAGGAAACACAAGCTTTCCTAGGTGCCATAGGCTTTTGGAGAATGCACATTCCTGAGTACAGCCAGATTGTGAGCCCTCTCTACCTGGTGACCCGCAAGAAGAACGATTTCCACTGGGGCCCTGAACAGCAGCAAGCCTTCGCCCAGATCAAACAGGAGATCGCTCACGCTGTAGCCCTTGGCCCAGTCAGAACAGGACCAGAGGTAAAGAATGTTCTCTACTCTGCAGCCGGGAACCATGGTCTGTCCTGGAGCCTTTGGCAGAAGGTGCCTGGTGAAACTCGAGGCCGACCCCTGGGATTCTGGAGCAGAGGTTACAGAGGTTCTGAAGCCAATTACACTCCGACAGAGAAGGAAATCTTGGCTGCCTATGAAGGAGTTCAAGCTGCCTCAGAGGTAATTGGCACAGAAGCACAACTTCTCCTGGCACCCCAACTGCCAGTGCTGGGGTGGATGTTCAAAGGAAAGGTTCCTTCTACCCACCATGCCACCGACGCCACATGGAGCAAGTGGATTGCCCTCATCACGCAGCGCGCCCATATTGGTAACCCAAATCACCCTGGGATTTTGGAGATAATTACAAACTAGCCAGAAGGTGAAGATTTTGGTCTTGCCGAGGAGGAGGAGGAGCAGAAGCAAGTGACCCGGGCTGAAGAAGCCCCACCGTACAACCGACTGCCAGCAGATGAAACGTGCTACGCTCTTTTCACCGACGGTTCCTGTCACATCGTGGGAATGAATCGGAAGTGGAAAGCAGCTGTATGGAGCCCCACACGACAGGTTGCACAAGCTACTGAAGGAGAAGGTGGATCAAGTCAACTTGCTGAACTCAAAGCTGTTCAGCTGGCCTTGGACATTGCTGAGAGAAATGGCCGAAGCTCTACCTCTACACTGATTCATGGATGGTAGCCAATGCTCTGTGGGGCTGGCTGGAAAGGTGGAAAAAGGCTGACTGGCAATGTAGAGGAAAGCCAATCTGGGCTGCTGATGAGTGGAAGGACATTGCCACTCGGATAGAGAAGCTACCCTTGAAAGTCCGCCATGTGGATGCCCATGTTCCCAAGAGTCGGGCTAGTGAAGAACACCGGCACAATGAGCGGGTAGATCAGGCTGCACAGATAGAGGTGTCAAAGATAGACTTAGATTGGGAACACAAGGGAGAATTGTTCCTGGCTCGATGGGCCTATGATGCCTCAGGTCATCAGGGCAGAGACGCCACCTATAAGTGGGCACGAGACCGAGGGGCAGATCTAACCATGGACAGTATTTCCCAGGTTATCCATGACTGTGAGACGTGTGCTGCCATCAGGCAAGCCAAGCGGGTGAAGCCCCTCTGGTATGGTGGGCGATGGTCCAAATATAAGTATGGAGAGGCCTGGCAGATTGACTATATCACACTGCCTCAGACCCGCCAAGGCAAGCACTACGTGCTGACCATGGTGGAAGCCACCACCGGGTGGTTGGAGACCTACCCTGTGCCCCACGCTACTGCTAGGAACACCATCCTGTGCCTGGAAAAACAAGTCCTTTGGAGACATGGTACCCTGAGAGAATTGAGTCAGACAATGGGACTCATTTCAAAAATAGCCTTGTTAGCACCTGGGCTGGAGAACATGGCATGGAGTGGGTGTACCATATTCCCTACCATGCACCAGCGGCTGGGAAAGTCGAACGGTGCAATGGCCTGCTTAAAACCACCTTAAAAGCACTTGGTGGTGGGACTTTTAAGAACTGGGAGATTAATTTACCAAAGGCCACATGGTTAGTGAATACCCGAGGTTCCACTAACCGAGCAGGTCCTGCCCAATCTGAGCCTTTGGGAACACCAGATGGAGATAAGGTCCCAGTGGTACACCTGAGAGGTATGTTAGGGAAAACTGTTTGGGTGAACTCTGCCTCCAGCAAAGACAATCCTGTTCGTGGGGTGGTTTTCACTCAAGGACCAGTTTGCACTTGGTGGGTGATGCAAAAGGCTGGAGAGACCCGATGCATCCCCCAAGGAGACCTTGTTCTAGGGTGAACTATCTATGATACTGTGCCTGTAACTGCCTGCATGTATATGATTTAAAGGTTTTAATTTGCTGTAGCATGTTGGCATGGAAAAAATTTGGGGTGGATAATGTTGGGGGTTGGGTTTTTGTTCCTTTACTGCGTGAGTTTGGAGAATTTTTCCCATTGTGATGCTAACAACACCTGCCGGCTGCGCCCAGGGTCTTGTGATGGCCCTGGACGGGCGGGTAGGTGGGAGCGGGGCTACTCGGAGGAGCAGGAGGGCTTCCGGGCGGGGCTACCCAGAGGAGCGTGCGGGCTTCTGGAGGGGCACTGAGGTTTCCGGTGAGAGAGCGGAGAGGAGGGACCCCCCTCGGTCTGCAGAGCACTTGGAGAGAAGGCAGGAGAGCTGGAAGCCTGTGTCAACTTCCCTACATCTTTCTTGCTTAGCCTCCTGTCTCTTGGAATACAACTGATCTCTGGACACAACAGTGAGTGAGGAGCTGCTCTCACCTGAGCCAGCCCGGCCACGGCTGCCCTTCACCTCCCCTCGCTCCTGCCTGCGCCTGCAGCTGTGCTGACCCTGCCCGTGTCACAGCCCTGAGCTGACACAGACTGAGTGTGTCCGTGGCTAAAGAAAGGACTGGAACTGGGTTATTTTCTTCTGTTTTGCTGGTACTTTAATAACTGCTGTTGTTTTTCTACCTGTGCGGTTAGATATAGTAGTAAAGAGCCACATTTCTACCCCTTATCTCTGCCGTGAGTCCTTGATTTGAAAAAATTATAACACTTAGAGGGGGGTGAAATTAATTTCTCTATTTCAAAGGGAACTTCTGCCTTTTATTGGCAGAACCCTGTCCTAGAAACCAGGACACCCAGGCACGTCCGGCGGCCAATTCCTCCTGCCCCAGCCAGCCCGGGCTGCAGCCCCAGGGCTCTGCAGGCGGGGCTGGGGCTGTCGCTGGCACCGTGGCCAAAGCCTCCCGGGCTCTGGGGCACGGCAGGGGCTACAAGGCCACGAGTCCGGGGCTGCTCCGTGCCGCTTCCAGGCTGTCCCTCTGCTGTTGGGTGCCGGGTGTGGCCACTTGGTGACACGGGTGTGTGTCAGGGCCCTACGGGTGATGCGGGACATTGTGGTGCTGCCATGAATGAGAGTGTTTGAGATCCCTTAAAAATCAGTGGCAAGGGCATGAGAAAAAGCCAGCTTTAATATTAAGCAATAAAGCATAACAGGTTCATTGGCAAGATTCACTCTACTGCCTACAGGACAGCTAAGGCACAACAAGGAAAACAAGCAACAAAAACCAAACAAAATCCAGGCAACCAAAACAGAAATGAACTGAGAACTCTTTAGGGAGTGTGGGTGGGTGTGTGCTGTGTTCAGGTGCATGGACAAAAGACATTTTGGGGAAGGATTAAAAGGAACGCTGCCTAAAACAACACTGAAGAGCACTTCAGCTTAACCTTAATTTGAAAACTCAACTTAGGCCTAGAATTCAACAGAGGAACAACACTGAACTCACATCTAACTTAACTTATAATTTAACCTTCACAATTCCAGAGAGCAATAACACTTAACAGCATTTTACCTAATTGTTAGCTATAACTTCCAAGTTGTACTTAGCAAATTAATAGAAAACAACACAGATTATGACTTAGATTTAACAACTTAGCAAAAGAATAACACTTAGCAGCATTTAAGTTCATAACTATAACTAAACCTGCTTACAGGCCTAACTTAGATATCCAAGGTACTCCCACATCTAGGAAAAGCTGTATTTCTCCCAGATTTGCTATAGCATATGTGCAGAGGCACACACACAGACAGGAACAGTCAGTGCAAACAAGGTACTGTGAAAAATTCCCCTCAGAGCTCAGTGAAATCCCTCCCTTCAGATGTTCTTGCATCTCCCGCTGGCTGAAGGATGGGGCCTTGAGGAGAGAGGGGATGGGCCCAGGACTTTTTTTTTTTTTTTTTTTTTTTTTTTTTTTTTTTTTTTTTTTTTTTTTTTTTTTTTTTTTTTTTTTTTTTTTTTTTTTTTTTTTTTTATCCACCGATTTTCCATGCCAACATGCTACAGCAAATTAAAAACCTTTAAATATATACATAAGGCAGTTACTGGACAGTATCAAGATAATTCTAACTAACCCCCAAAATAAAAACCAACAAATTATTAAAATTACCAAAAAAGAAGAAAAAGTCAGTTGTATCCTTTAGCGCACATGGGTCTGTGTCCGTTCCGGGGGGTGTAACTGAGCAGGGCGCACAGCTGCAGGCGCAGGCGGAGCCAGGAGGTGGAGGGAACAGCCGGGCCGGCTGGCCGGGTGGAGTCGTCTGTCCTCTGTCCAGATGACCAGTTGTATTCCCAGAGGTGGAAAATTTTTGGGTCTTGGTGGTCAGGGCCGAGGTAGCAGGGCAGATACTGGGCAGCGAAAGCAGGCCCGGTCTCCTCCTCCACCCCGGGAGCAGACTGGAGAAGTTCCCTCCCCCTTCCCCCCGGGAAAACAGCGGGTCTCAGAAGCCTTGCTCCCGGAGCCCCTCTCCCCCCCCGGAAGTCCCACCCTCCCGGTGGCCCGGCCCACCCACCCGCCCCGTCCAGGCCATACAAAACCCTGGCCACAGCCAGCAGGTTTCTTAGTTTGATGGGAAAATTCTCCCCCTCGTACTGAAGGAACACAATCCCAACCTTCAACATTATCCACCCCGATTTTCCCATGCCAACATGCTACAGAAAATTTAAAAAACCTTTAAATTATACAAAAGGGCAGGTTACTGGACAGTATCAAGATAATTCACCCTAGAACAAGGTCCTTGGGGGATGAAACGGTCTCTCCATCCTTTCATCACCCACCAGTGCAACCTGGTCCTGAGCGAAAACCACCCCACAACAGGATTGTCTTTTGGAGGCAGAGTTCACCCAACAGTTTTCCTAACATACCTCTCAGGTGACCACTGGGACCTTTTTCCCCATCTGGTGTTCCCAAAGGCTCAGATTGGGAGGACCTGCTCTTAGGAACCTGGGGATTCACTAACCATGTGCCTTTGTAAAATTAAATTTCCCCGTTCTTAAAAGTCCCCCCACCAAGTGCTTTTAAGGTGGTTTGCGGCCATTCACCGTTCGATTTTCCCACCGCTGGTGCATGGTGTTGGCACCCACTCAATGCTGTGTTCTCTAGCCCAGGGCAAAAGGCTTTTTTTGAAATGACCCATTGTTGACTCAATCTCTCTAGGGGTACCATGTCTCCAAAGGACTTTTTTTTCCAGGCCTAGGATGGTGTTCCTAGCAGTAGCATGGGGCACAGGGTAGGCTCCAACCACCCGGTGGTGGTTCCACCATGGTCAGCCCCGTGCCCCTTTGCCTTGGCGGGTCTGAGGCAGGGGATGTAGCAATCTGCCAGGCCTCCCGCCCAATTTGGACCATCGCCCACCATACCAGAGGGCTTCACCTTGGTTGCTTGATGGCAGCACACGCCCACAGTCATGGATAACCTGGGAAATGTTCCATGGTAGATCTCCCCCTTTGGGTCTCGTGCCCACTTATAGGTGGCCTCTGCCCTGATGACCTGAGGCATCGTGGCTATCGAGCCAGGAACAATTCTCCCTTGTGTTCCCAATCCTGTCTATCTTTGACCCTCTATCTGTGCAGCCTGATCTACCCCCGCCGGTGTTTTTTAAAGCCCGACTCTTGGGAACATGGGCATCCACATGAGGATTTCACGGGTAGCTTCTCTATCCAGTGGCAATGTCTTTCCACTCTTCAGCAGCCCAGATTGGCTTTCTCACGTTGCCAGTCAGCCTTTTTCCACCTTTTCCAGCCAGCCCCACAGAGCATGGGCTACCATCCATGAATCAGTGAAAAGGGTAGAGCTTTGGCCATTTCTCTCTCAGCAATGTCCAAGGCCAGCTGAACAGCTTTGAGCAAAGTTGGCTTGATCCACTTCTCCCTTCAGTGCTTGTGCAACCTGTCGTGTGGGGCCCATACGGCTGCTTTCCACTTCCGATTCATTCCCACGAGGACAGGAACCCGGGAAAAGAGCGTATAGTTTCATCTGTGGCAGTTGATTGAGGGTGGGGCTTCTTCAGCCTGGGTTTGCTTGCTCCTCCTCGGGAGACTAAAATCTTCACCTTCTGGCCAGTTTGTAATTATCTCCAAAATCCCAGGGCGATTTGGGTTAAATGGGCGCCGGGTGATGGGGGCAATCCCCTCCATGTGGGCGGGGATGGGGGGTAAAAGGGAAACCCTTTTCCTTTGAACATCCACCCCAGCCTGGCAGCGGGGTGCCAGGAGGGGCTTCTGTAATTCCTTGGGGCCCCGAACTCCTTCAAGGCAGCCAATTTTTCCTTCTCCCCGGAGTGTTTGGCTTCAGAACCTCTGAAACCCTCTGCTCCAGAATCTGGGGGGTCGGCCTTAGCACCAGGCACCTTCTCCAAAGGCTCCAGGACAGAACAGGGTTTCCCCGGGCTGCAAAGTGAGAAATTTTACCTCTGGTCCTGTCCTGAATGGGCCAAGGGCCAGAGAGCGATCTCCTGTTTGATCTGGGCGAAGGCTTGCTGGTTCAGGCCCCAGTGAAATCATTCTTCTTGGGGACCAGGTAGGGGGCTCAAATCTGGTGTACTCAGGGATGTCATTCTCCAAAAGCCTATGGCACCAGGAAAAAGCTTTTTTTTTCTTCTGTTGTGGTGCTGACATTGCAGTGATCTTATTAATGGCCCTGGGGACCTGGCGCCTCCGTTTTGCCATACCCCAGGAACTGGTTTGGGGGTTAGGGAAAAGCCAGCCCACAAAATCTGGATGTTTTTTTCTCCCTTTCAAAGACCTCTGTTGCCGTTTTCCCCCACACAATGTGCTAAGTTTGAAAATGTTCTGGGCCTCACCCTTTTCCAGTGCAGCCGGGATCAGCCCCAATGGTGGGGCTGTGTTTCCCCCCCTGGGGCAGTCGGATGTACTGCCACCCTCCGGGGAAAGCAAACTGAGGCCTGCACTCTGTCCAAAGGAATGGAGAAAATGCATTGGCAATGTCAATGGTAGCATACCACTTTTGCCTTGGACTCCAGCTCACTGCAGTTCCAGCATGTCTGGCAGGGCTGCGCCAGCGGTGGGTCATTCATTAAAGGGCAACATAGTCCACAGTCAATCTCCTTTCCCCCCTCAGACTTGCACAGGCCAGATGGGGCTGTTGAAGGGTGAGGGGGTTTTGCTGACCCCTTGGCTTCCAGCTCCGGATCATTTTTGGGATGGGATCACAGCATCTCGTTTTTCCCGGGGTACTGCCGGTGACTTCATGGTGGAAATTGGTACCTGTTGCTCTGTCACTTTCAGGAGTCCCCTGGGGTGGATTTTCTGAAGTCCAGGAAAGGGGAAACTCTTAATACTTCTGCCGAACGCAGCTTTCCAAAAGCCCACCTGAGCCCCTTTTGGGATCTTGTAGTAGCCATTTCTGAGGAAGTCCCTAGAATGCAGGTCCCCCCTGGGCCAGTTACAACGGGATGTTTCTGCCACCCCTTTCCCCCTGTCGGGCTAACTCAGCTTCCAGCAAAGAAAACCTGTGACCCCCTGTCCCCCCCAATGGAAACAGGTACCTTCCCCACGTTCTGAGGGTACGGGGGATTGGGGGTTATCAACTAACATTCTATGTTTCTGTGGCTTTGATGTGCCAGGCCATCGCACCCACTACCCAGTGTTTTCATTAATCAAGAATGAAAGTCGGGGGTTAAGACATCAGATACCCCGTGTTCCGACCATAAACGGCCGACTGGCACCCCGGGGCGTTTTCCCCATGACCCCCCCGGAGTCCAAAAAATTTTTGGGGTTCCGGGGAGTATGGTTAAAAAGCTGCTTAAAAAGAGGGAAAGGGGCATAAGGAGTGGAGCCTGCGGCTTAATTTGACTGAAGGGAAACCTACCCGGCCCGGCCGGACGGTTACAGATTGAGAGCTTTTTCGATTCCGTGGGTGGTGGTG
>JAREIS010002613.1:0-10884 GCA_030060385.1 Muscicapa striata striata | reverse complement strand
GGCCGTTTGGGTCTGTGTCAAGGATGGGGCACCGTGAGCTGGGGGAGAGGCCAGGGCTGAGAGGGGGATGTTGTTGGAGGCATGAGGACGCTCGGGATCTCCCGGGGTGTCCCAGCAGTGGGGGGATGGATCAGCCCTGCTCTGCTGCTCAGCCAGGGTCTCCCCTGCAGGGACTCCTAGAGCACCAGGCCATGCTGTTTGCTCCCAGCCTGCCCACGGCCAGCCTGGGGCTGCCAATGGGTTTTCCTGGCCAGCACTGGCCTGCACACGTTGGAAGGCTCTGGAGAGAGCCTGGGCAAGGAGCCTCGAGCCCCCAGGCCCTGCCCTGAGGCGTCAGCGCTGCCCCGCAGTGCCCATGGCCTGTCCCTGCTGCAGCCCCAGCACCGTTACCCCCAGGGCTGTGCCCAGCCTGAGAGCACTCAGCCCCACGCCGCCAGCACCTGATCTGCTCTGAGCTCACCACATTGCAGCAGTCATAGAAGGAAACAAAGGGCATCTGTGTTTTAAGCTTTTTTTAGAAATCCTTTAATGCATTGTCACAGTCTATATGTCACAAAATATGGAAAGAAAAAAAAAAGCGAAAAATGCTCAATTGCCTTTCTTTGTTCAAAATATTGAAAAACTGAATAAAAGGAAAAAATAACAAACCAACAACCAAAATAACCAGAACAATCAAAGATGTATTTTATTACAAGTGGTTTGCAGATATTGGAAGTTTACATTTCTGGAAATCGTCGAGTCACCAGTCCCACACTGTGGCCTTGAGCCCTGGTTCTATCAGGCTGTAGATGAGGGTTCAGAGCGAGGCACCACTGAGTACAGAACTGACAGTGCGAGATCCACGGATGGGAGGAGATGGAGGGGGGCTTCAGGTAGGTAAATGTGCCAGTGCTGATATACAGGGAGACCACAGCCAGGTGAGGGAGGCAGGTGGAAAAGGCTTTGCGCCGTCCCTGCTCAGAGGGGATCCTCAGCACGGCCCTGATGATCTGAACATAGGAGAAAACAATGAACACAAAACAACCAAATCCTAAGCAGGCACTAACAGCAAGAAGCCCAAGTTCCCTGAGGCTGGATTGTGCACAGGAGAGTTTGAGGATCTGTGGGATTTCACAGAAGAACTGGCCCAGGGCATTGCCATGGCACAGGGGCAGGGTAAATGTATTGGCTGTGTGCAGCAGACCATTGAGAAAGGCACTGGCCCAGGCAGCTGCTGCCATGTGGGCACAAGCTCTGCTGCCCAGGAGGCTCCGTGTAGTGCAGGGGTTTGCAGATGGACACGTAGCGGTCATAGTACATGATGGTCAGGAGGGAAAGCTCTGCTGAGAGGGAAGAACATCAAGAAAACACCTGTGCCGCACATCCTGAGTAGGAGTGTTCCTGGTGTCCCAGAGGGAATTGTGCATGGCTTTGGGGACAGTGGTGGCAGATGCAGCCCAGGTCAGTGAGGGCCAGGTTGAGCAGGAAGAGAAGAACACATGGGGGTGTGCAGGTGGTGGCCGCAGGCTGCAGGCGCTGATGATGAGGCTGTTGGCCAGGGAGGGCAGCCATGGGAGATGCCCAGGAAGAGGCAGAAGTGCAGGAGCTGCAGCTGCCGCGTGTGTGCCAATGGCAGCAGGAGGAAGTGGCTGATGGAGCTGCTGTTGGAAATTTCTTTCCACTCTGGCCGTTGTCCTATTGAAGGAGTGACAATGAAAAGTCAGAGACTTTCCTGAACAATGTCCAAACTCCCAGGCAGCACCAGGGCAGGACAGTGGCCCTCAGGCCCTGCTCAGCAGGAATGGCACATGGCAGGAGATGCCCTTCATGTCTGGTGTGGCTTTCTACAGCCAAGAGGGCAGTGAGGCCCCCAAGCCCCCGGGCTGAGGGCTGTGCTGGCTGGGAGGGGACACCAGAGCTGTGCTGCTCAGGGCAGTGTCTGCCCTGCAGGGCAGAGCTGGCAGGTGCCACATCTGCCCTGCAGCAGGGCTTCTCAGCACTGCCTCCCTCCCTCCCCCCATGGCTCTGCTGCTGCAGCTGTCCCAGCCGGGCTGTTCCTGTGGCCCGGGCTCCTTCCCTGCCAGCGCTGCCAGAGCCAGCCCAGCCCCTGGGCCAGTTCTGCCTGCAGCTGCTTGGGAGTGCAGGGATTAAAGAACAGCTCCCCCAGGCCTGGGCACCATGGACAGGTGATGCTGGATGGATCTGGAGGCTGGGGAGGTGGAGGCACCTGCTGAGGGTCCCAGGAAAACTCAGTGTGATCATTTAAGAGCCTCAGCCCATGCTCTACCCTGCACAGCTGAGTTTCCATTGCCACCAAGCTGTGCCTGGGAAAAGTGGAAGCACAGATTCAGGAAAGCAGGAAACCCCTGCCATGAATGAGCTCATGGAAAGTCCTCTCAGAAATGTCCTGGGCATGAGCTGGAGCTCTGAGCAGCCCTGGCCCACACAGCACCCCTCTGCACAGCAGGACCTGCCCTGGCAGGAGTCACCACTACCCACAGCTTCCTCCATCGTCCATGAGGAACTCCCAGGCAGGCTGAGAGCTGGCCCTGGCAGGTGGCACATGCCCTGGGCTGGCCAAGAGCCCTCAGGGCTGCAGGAGCTGCTCTGCAGGACAGCCCTGGGCAGCCCTGGCTGCAGCCCCAGCTTCAGCCCCTGCAGCCGTCCCTGGCAGCAGGAGCCATCCTGCCCTGTCCTCTGGACGTGCCCAGGCAGCCCTGCTCTGCAGCACATCCTCCTCCTCCTCCTGTGCCTCAGAGAAACTGGGAGAGTCCTCCTGACACATCCCCCAGGCTGTGGGCTGTGCTGGCTCCAGGAGATCCCTCCAGGAGCACAGGGGACATTGCCCTGCACCCACAGACTCACCATGTCCAGGGCTGTGAAGATGTTTCCCCAAGTGAAGTCTCAGCTCAATGTCTTCCCAGTGCTGACTGCCTTTAGCCTGTCTGTGCCTGGCTCCTGTCCCCTCAGTGCCTGCAGGCAGTGCCCTCAGCCCTGCTGGGCAGGGAGAGGAGCTGCTCCTCAGCAGAAATGTCTTTTTGTAGCTTTTCCCAGTTGCCAGTATCTCCCTCTGTGCCAGGAGACACAACACAAGGACTTTAATTACCCTTTCAGGAGTTTGTTCTTTTTTAAATTAGATTCAGTCCCGAGAAAGTGTTTTTAAAAAAATCTCTCAAGAACTCAAAATTAAATTGAAACTTCAAAGTTTCTTGAACTTTTAATGGATCCCAATGAGAGACAGGACTGAGAAAATGCTCCAAGGTTCCAGTTAGAGCAGAACAATGGAGGCACTAGTGACAGGTAGGGACAAGGAAAGTAAAGGTGTCTCTGATGCTGAGCAAACCTGGATGTGTTTCAGGAATGCAGAAGGCCAAGGGCTGAGCCCCAGCCCCTCCCAAGGCACATCCTGTCCCTCCCTCATTGCTCAGGGCTCTTCCTGGGCCACTGGGCTCTGGGGATGTGCAATGCCAAGGGTAGGACCAT
Organism: Muscicapa striata striata; assembly: GCA_030060385.1. Classification (NCBI taxonomy): domain Eukaryota; kingdom Metazoa; phylum Chordata; class Aves; order Passeriformes; family Muscicapidae; genus Muscicapa; species Muscicapa striata. The sequence goes on along the minus strand of JAREIS010002613.1, from coordinate 7,422 downwards.
GGGGCGGCCCCTGCCAGGCTGCTGAGCAGGGACAAGGAGGCAATGAGGCCCCAGCACAGCAAGGCTCACTTGTCCCCTGCTGGCCAAGGGCCCAGGGCCAGCAGCCATGGCCCAAGTGCTGCAGGAGTTGGCTCTGGCAGGGCCTTTCAGCTGCTGCCCATCCCTGTGCCCTCTGCAGCCCAGGCTGTCCTACGGTGTCCATGCCCTGCGCCTCTGTCCCTGCAGGCTGTCGTCATCCCCCGGCTGCCCCACCTGGCTGGCCCCTTCCTTTGCTGACAGCTCTGCGTCCTGCCTGCCTCTGCCTGGGCACACAAAGCCTTGGCCTTGATACCAAAATATTTAATTCAGTTTTACTGTGCCTATGAAATTTTAGCAGAAGAACAAGGCATGCAGGGGCTGCTTTCCCAGCAGGGATGGTTGGAGGAGAATAAGAAGATGTCTGGCTCAAGGATGCAGTATCAGAAAAAACCAAGACTGAACCTGGGAACTTGGGGTGGGATTTATGGAAATGGGTAAATTGTGATAGGCATGTAGTGACTGAATATAAGCAACACCAATTTGGAATCACATGTCCATGTAAGGTTAGGAGTTATCCCATTGGACCTGAGGCCTGAAAACATTAGTGAAAACAAATTAGTTTTAAGGAGTCTTATTCTGATATTTCTGAGATTTGGTTACAGCAGGGTCTCACAGAATCAAGGAGTCAACTGTGAAACTATGGAACCTCAAGGAGCAAAGAGGCCTTTTGACACTGTGGGAGCTCATGGAGCCAAAATCCATTTCATCAGAGTGGGGTTATGATTAAACCTATGGTCCCTTGTAAACTGCAGATCCAAGGAGACCACTGTGGCACTGAGATACTTCATGGAACCAAGGGGCCATTGTGACTGAGGGGTCTCATGGAATCCATGGTCTGTTGTGACACTGAAGGGCCTTATAGAATCACAGACACTTGTGACACTTCGTGGCCCCGTGGAACCAAAGGTCCATTGTGACACTGCAGGGCCTCATGGAATCCTGGAGGCCATGATGACACTTTGAGGCCTCATTAAATCAAGGGGCTCTGCAGGGCCTTGTGGAACCAAGGAGATCCTTCTGCCATTGTGAGTCCCCATGGAACAAGGGTCCATTGTGATACTGTGGTGTGGGAAATGCAGGCAAGGAGAGCTCTCAGGGCCTTGTGCATACAGGATCAGAGACAGAGATGGGTACAAGGTTTGACCTAAGACCTTGGAGAAGGCTTAGAGAATTAGAGCATTAAAGTGAAACAGACATGAAACAAGAATATAAGTTGGTAGTTTAAGTAAAAATATATTTTATGCATACATATGTATTATGTAAGGAAAATAATACATTACATAGGATAGTAAAAAATTTTAAAGTTTAGCTAGCAGTAGAACCTGTTATAAAGTTAGTTAGAAGTTTAAGATGTATCATTGTAAATTTGTGAAGTGTTATATGATTGGTTGAAAAATGATGCATTTCTGCAAAGCCATGAGAAGCAAAGCAATTAATGATTGGTGTAAAAGGAGGGTAGTATTTGAGGAAGAATTTGATTGGCTAAAAAACTAAAATAAAGCGTTGTAACAGAATTAGGTGGCTTCTAATATTATGGCATTGGAGCTAACACCTTTAATGTCTTCCCCTTCTATGAGACTGATGCAATAAAGCAATAAACCATCTTTTGCAATGTCTGCCAGTTGCCCCATCTCTTATATAATATTAATGTCCCAATAGGGATTTAAGGACATCATATTTACCCTATTGAAATCAATTGGGATATAAGGACAACAGGTCTACTGTACTAAAGTCAATAGAAATTTAGGAGCACAAAAGGGTCTTATGGAATCACAGAGACTGTTGTGACACTTTATGGCCCTATGGAACCAAGGAGTCCTTTGTGACACTGCAGGGCCCCATGGAACTAAGGATTCATGTAACAGTGTGGGACCCCGTGGAACCAAAGGTCCTTTGTGACACTGCGGAGCTTCATGGAATCCTGGAGGCCATGATGACACTTTGAGGCCTCGTTGAATCAAGGGGATCTTCATCACCTCATGGAACCAAAGAGACCCTTCTGCCTTTGTGAGTCTCCACAGAACCAGGGGTCCATTTTGGTACTGCGGTGTGGGAAATGCAGGCACAGGGAGCTCTCAGGGTCTGTGCATACAGGATCAGAGACAGAGATGGGTACAAGGTTAGACCTAAGACCTTGGAGAATGCTTGGAGAATTAGAGCATTAAAGTGAAACAGACTTGAAACAAGAACAGAAGTTTGTAGTTTAAGTAAAGATATGTTTTAAGCCAACAGAAATATGTATTATGTAAGCAAAGCAATATGTTAACTAAGATAGTAACTGATTTTAAAGTTTAGCAACATAACCTGTTATAAAGTTAGTTAGAAGTTTTAGATGTATCAATGTAAATTTGTGAAGTTTTATTTGATTGGGTGAAAAATGATGCATTGCCCCACAGCTATGATAAGCAAAGTAATTAATGTTTGGTGTAAAAAGACACTAGCAAAGTTCATAGAAGTATGTGGTTGACTAAAAAACTAAAAAAAGGCATTGTAACTAAGAATTAGACGGCTTCTGATATTAATGCATTTGTTCCATGCATTTTAAGTGCGTCACAATGGTGTCTTGAATTCCATGAGGCCCTACTGGGTCACAATGGAACCTTTGTGCCATGCATTTCCATTGTGGCACAATGGTCTCCAATGCTCTATGAGGCTGTGCCATGAAACTATGGACACTTGATTCCATGAAATTCCATGCTGTCACTGCCAGGAAAATCCCTAAACGCCAGAGATTTATGTCCAGAAAGGAGACAGAGGAGTCCTTCAACTTTATTTGAACAAAAGGGAGAGAGTTCATTGGGGCACACACCGACAGGGTTTTCTCTCTTGATGTTTCAGAGGGCGCAGCCTCCATTTATCCTAAACTCCTGGCCTCACGTTGCCCTTTTCCTTTCCCCATTGGCCAAGGTACTAGGAAGGTACAGCCTTCCCAAATCGCCTGCCCCATATCTCCCCTTGAACCTGGCATTTCTCCCCTAAGTTCAGAAGTTCAGCCTTGTGCAGGCCCCTGTCTGTTTCAGGAGCCAAGCTGTCTGGGCCCAGTAACAAACCTGCTGCCCAAAGTCAGTAGAGATGTTACGACCCATCTCAGAGACCTTAACACCCATCCCTTCACCCATCAAATGATTTGTAAAGACATTAGCACACATCTTTCCTCCCACATTGATGTTTCCTGTGATGGTGACAGTCTATTAAATCCAGCCTTTGGCCTGACCTCTCTGCTGTTGTAGTTCCATGGACAGAGGTTGTTGTCTCTTCCCCTTTCCATGGTCAGGCCGGTGTTCAGCCATCTCCAGGACAGAAGGGCCCCACCCAACGTCACTGTGCCCTGGGAAGACAAAAACCATCGCTCCAAATGTCTCCCTCTCCTCCTTCTTCCCAGGCATTTGGGCCTGCAAGTGGGGTTTGCTGCTGGGTGACACAGGAAAAAGGAGACCATATTGACACTGACGGGCATATGGAACCAAACATCCATTGTGACACTAAAGAACCTCACAGAACCAAGAGTCCATGGCCACACAACAGGGCCTTTTGGAACCAAGGGAGTCTAAAGGCCTAAAACTATTCTTGAGTGGTTCTGCCTTGGGAACAGAAACTTCCTTGGTGGCAGCTTGGGCTTGGCACATGCTAAGGAAGGTGTCTGTTTGTAATGGGGAAGCTCAGGAGTTTTAGATTGCTTCAGAAAAAGAAAAAGGAAGAAAACCCATTTTTGCCTGAGTGCAGTCAGTTCTCCAAGCAAAGCAGGTCGCAGGTTAGTGAGGACAGACAGGATGGGGTTGGGGAATGTGAAGCAAGGTTGTCCACACTGGGTAAGACCTCAAGACACAGCTTCTCTGAGCAGGCCAGACCTCCTGAGGAGACATCCTGTATCAATATCAATCACAGAACTCTGCAATCAACTCTGCTCTAAAGAGAAATAGTAATAAAAGACATACTTTAAAATAGAAACACTTATTTCTACAAAGCTCTTTGAAATATTTATCCATAATTGTAGAAAAAACTTCCTAATGCACTGCACCAGAGCAGAGGGAAATCAAGGCAGAGCCATGGTTTTGTCAGGATTTGCTTGATCCCAATGAGCCCCATGGTGCATTTGGTGTTGAGTCCTTGAACATCAGGGCCTGAGAGGAGTCCAAGTCAGAAGAAAAACCCAAAATGAGATCCATCCCCGACACAGGCTCCTCATGGACTCCTTGAAGGAGAGAATTGGAGGCCATGATTGAGCAAAAAAATCTCAGAGAGTCAGAGAGGAAAGGAAAAAGGAAATTACCTTAAAAAAACTGAAGTACTTTGAAGCAGTTGAGCCTCACTGAGTGTTGTTACTGAGAAAGGTTCTCAAGAGACTAATTAAAGCAGATAATTGGAGGCCATGATTGCACAATGCTCTAAGACACTCCAACACAAAAGCAGAACCCAAAGTCCTTGGAAAAACCTGCAATCCCTGGAGCATGAAGGAGCCCCCCAGGGCCATTCCTGACCAAGGCTCCCCAGGGACTGGTCCCAGCAGATCCCTGAGGCCACTGGGATGTGGGGGGATGCTGAGGGCAGGACAAGGGGTGACAGTGCCCAGCCTTGCTGGGGCTGTACCAGGAGGCCCCAGTGGCTCAGGACAAGGTGTCTCCTCACAGCCCTTGGTGGCACAGACCCTGCTGTGCCCCAGGGCACCAAGACTTGGCTTCTCTTTGTCCCCACCTGTCATCTCTGCCTCCAGTTCTCTGCTCTGACTGAGGCTTGGGGACACTTTCTCACTTGTGTTTCTCAGTGGGACCCATTAAATCTTCAAGAAACTTTGGAGTTTGATTCTCACTTGGAGTTCTTCAGAGGTTTCCTAACAAACCATGGTTCTGCCTTGATTTCTCTCTGGTCTAGTGCAGTTCATCAGGAAGTTTTTCAACTCTACTTGTGGAGAAATATGTCAAAGAGCTTCTAAGCAGTACGCATTCCTATTTTAAAGACTATTTTTTACTGCTGATCTCTTTGAAGAGAGGTTATTGCAGCATTCTGACGTTGATATTGATCCAGGGTCTCTCCTCAGGAGGTTTGGCCTGCTCAGAGAAGCTGTGCCTTGAGGTCTGACCCTGTGTGGGCAGCCTTGCTGCACACTGCCCAACCTCATCCTGTCTGTCCTCACTCACTGGGACCTGATTAGGTTGGAGAACTGGCTGCATTGAGAAAAAGAGATGTTTCTCCTTTATTTTTATTTTTATTTTTGAAGCACTCTAAAACTCCTGAGTTTCCCCATTCCAAACAGGCACACTCCTCAGGTGTGTGCCAGCCCAAGATGCCACCAGAAACACTGCAGAGCTGCTCTGGGCCAGCTTTGAGGGTGGATCATCATCCCAACCTGCACTGGGCCACTGCCAGGGGCTGTGGCCATGGACACTGCACTGACCCCACTGCTGGGTTTGGGTGCCACGGCAACCGTGAGAAGTTCAAGTTTCCTTGGAAACACTGGGGAGGACTTGTACCTACTGGGAACCCTGGGAACCCTGTGGGAGACACTGGGATATAGTGGGAGTGATACCGGAGTGGACTGGACCATACTGGGAAACAGTGGGAACTCTGTGGGAGACACTGCATATACTGGGTGGGATACTGGGGAGGACTGGGACAACCTGGAAACATGGAAAATGCTGGGGGTGGGGGGAATCTGAGGGGACTGGGATGGACTCTGGGCGTGCACAGAGACACACTAGGACATACGGGGAGTGGTACTGGGCAATACTGGGGCAAACTGGGGATACTGTGAGTGAAACTGGGGGATACTGGGACAAACTGGTAACACTGTGGGGAAGACTGGGAGACAATGGGGCGTACCATGGATGACACTGGAAGAAACTGGAAGGGAATAGGAATGAACTCAGGTTTATTGGGAGGGACTGGGGTGTACTCAGAGGGCCTGTAGGGGCACTGGAATTGCACTGGGCTGTATTGGGGATGAACTGGTCTACTGGGAGGGACTGGAGAGGCACTGGAAATGTACTGGGCTGAGGAATAACTGGGCTGGCCTGGGAGGGACTGGAGGGGTTGAATGGGCTGCTCCTGCCTCCGCCCATCACTGCCCACAGCCAATCAGTGCCAGGGATCAGGGACACAGGGGCGGTGCCTGGGGTCGGCGCCATCTTTTGTTTTAGCCTACAACTCCCATCATGCCCCACAGCCCGATTTAGCCCCGTTGGAGCTGGGACTACAACACCCGTCATGCCCCGTGCCCCACAGAACCCCTGGTATCTGCCTTCCACATGTCCCATAAGAGTCCCCCAGACCCTCCAGGATTCATAAGTGCCCCCTCAGAGCCCATTTGGGACCACCTCAAAAGAGTCCACAAATCCTCTGAATACTCCAAACCTCATGGATGCCTGTTACAATCACTTGTGGGAATTCATCTCCTCTCATCCCCGGCAGCTTCAGAGTCCCTCATAACACATTTCCGCTCCTAAAACTCCTGCCATGCCCCGCTCCCTAAAGAGCCCAATTAGGGCTTCACAAGCTCCCCCCAAGTGCTCCCGAACCATATACGTTCCCCGCTGAGGACCTCTAGTCACAGCTCTGATGCAAAAGTGCCCCCAAGTGCTTTCCTGGACCCCAAAACACCCGATTGAAGCCACTTCCTCGACTACAGCCCCATCATGCTCCACTGTTCCTGTAGAGCGCCATTCCAGCCTTGACTTCATGTCCCATCACACACTGCGCCACACCGAGAGACATTGCAGCCAAAATGAGAACTCCTGTGATGCTCTGTGGTTCCATTAAACCGTATTATTCCTGCACCTACAACTCCCATCATTTCCCGCGCCCCAGAGAGCCCCCACAGAGCCCCCTAAGTGCCTGGCCTGCAGCCCAAAGGGCCCCAGATTCCCCTTCTGACCTCCAGGTGCCCCCTGCAATTCCAGCTGCCACTTCAATGCCTAGACGTTCTCTCAGGATCCCTGAGTATTATTCAGTACTGTCTCAATGCCCCCAAGTGTCCTCTGACCTCAACTTCCTTCCAAATTCCATCCCCAGACCCAAAACTTCCCCAAATGTGACCCAGAAATGTCTCCATGTACCCCAAAGCGGCGCCTTTACCATGTGTGAGAAAAATATTAAAAAGAATACAAAAGGACTAATAAAAAGACTAATTAGCATAAAGAGGAAGAAATCAATAGCCAATAGTGGTCACTTAATTAATGAAGCAATGACCAATAATTTTTTTGGTGGCTTAAAAATGTATAGAGTTTTAAAAATGAATATTAAAAAAAGGTAATAAAAATAACAATATTATAAAATTAAAATACATATAAAACTTTTTTTTTTAAATTGTATTTTAATTATGCAGAAAATCCAGTAATTTTCTTTAATGTT
>JAREIS010002608.1:0-10801 GCA_030060385.1 Muscicapa striata striata | reverse complement strand
TTTATTGAGATTTATTTTGATTTTTTTGGGAATTTATTCAGATTTGTTTTAATTTTTTTTTATTTTATTGGGATTTATTTTGATTTTTTTGGATTTTATTGGGATTTATTTTGATTTCTTTTAGATTTTATTGGGATTTATTTTGATTTTTTTGGGATTTTATTGGGATTTAATTTGCTTTCTTTTTGGATTTTATTGGGATTTATTTTGTTTTTTTGGGATTTTATTGGGATTAAATTTGATTTTTTTTTATTTTATTGAGATTTATTTTGATTTTTTGGATTTTATCGGGACTTAATTGGGATTTTTTTTTTTTTTTTTACAAATTACATCATAAATTACAAATTACAAATTACAAATTACAAATTGCAAATTGCAAATTACAAATTGCAAATTACAAATTGCAAATTGCAAATTACAAATTGCAAATTGCAAATTACAAATTACAAATTGCAAATTACAAATTACAAATTACAAGTCCTAAATTATAAATCCTAAATTAGAAATGATAAATTTAAATCCCAAATGATAAATTTTATTTATTTATTTCCCCCCGTCAGGCTCCCGGCACTGGGTGTTCGAGGAGGGCGCTCTGGCCCCCGGCTACCCCCGGCCCCTGGCCCAGCTCGGCCGCGGCGTCCCCGGCGACCGCCTGGACGCCGCCCTGCTCTGGCTGCCCAGCGGCCACACCTACCTCTTCCGGGCCGACAAGTGCGTCCGCGCCCCTGCCAGGACCTGCCGGGACCTGCCGGGACCTGCCGGGACCCGCCGGCAACTCCTGGGGGTTTTGGGGGAATTTTTTTGGGAATTTTTATGCACTTTCTAGGACCTGTCTCTGCTTTTTATACACCTTCTAGGACCTGTCTCTGCTTTTTATGCATCTTCCAGGACCTGTCTCTGCTTTTTATGCATCTTCTAGGACCTGTCTCTGCTTTTTATGCATCTTCCAGGACCTGTCTCTGCTTTTTATGCACCTTCCAGGACCTATGTCGGCTTTTTATGCACCTTCCAGGACCTATCTGGGCATTTTCTGGGACTTTTCCTAATTTTTATGCACCTTCCAGGACCTGTCTGACCTTTTTTCTGGAACTTTTCCGAATCTTTCTGCACCTTCCAGGACCTTCTGGGACCTCTCAGGAATTTCTGGGAATTTTTTTTTAATTTTCTGGGAATTTTTATACACCTTCCAGGACCTGTCTGGGCTTTTTATGCACCTTCCAGGACCTTTTTCTAGCTTTTTATGCACCTTCCAGGACCTATCTGGGACTTTTCTGGGACTTTTCTGAATCTTTCTGCACCTTCCGGGACCTCTCAGGAATTTCTGGGAATTTTCTGGGATTTTTCTATGCACCTTCCAGGACCTGTCTGAGCTTTTTATGCACCTTCTAGGACCTATCTGGGATTTTTCTGGGACTTTTCTGAATTTTTTATACACCTTCCAGGACCTTTTTCTAGCTTTTTAATGCACCTTCCAGGACCTGTCTCTGCTATTTTATGCACCTTCCAGGACCTGTCTCTGCTTTTTTATGCACCTTCCAGGACCTGTCTCTGCTTTTTATGCATCTTCTAGGACCTGTCTCTGCTTTTTATGCACCTTCCAGGACCTATCTGAGCTTTTTATGCACCTTCCAGGACCTATCTGGGACTTTTCTGGGAATTTTCTGGGATTTTTTTATGCACCTTCCAGGACCTGTCTCTGCTTTTTTATGCATCTTCTAGGACCTGTCTCTGCTTTTTATGCACCTTCTAGGATCTGTCTGGGTTTTTTATGCACCTTCTAGGACCTATCTGGGACTTTTCTGGGACTTTTCCGAATTTTTATGCACCTTCCAGGACCTGTCTCTGCTTTTTATGCATCTTCTAGGACCCGTCTGGGCTTTTTCTGGGACTTTTCCGAATCTTTCTGCACCTTCCGGGACCTCTCAGGAATTTCTGGGAATTTTTTGGGATTTTTCCGGGAATTTTTATGCATCTTCCAGGACCTGTCTGAGCTTTTTATGCACCTTCTAGGACCTGTCTCTGCTTTTTATGCACCTTCCAGGACCTGTCTGGGCTTTTTGTGGGACCTCTCCGAATCTTTATGAACCTTCCGGGACCTTCTGGGACCTCTCGGGAATTTCTGGGAATTTTCTGGGAATTTTTCTGCACCTTCCAGGACCTTTTGGAAATTTCTGGGGATTTTTTGGGAATTTTCCGCGAATTTTTATGTACCTTCCAGGACCTGTCTCTGCTTTCTACGCACCTTCCAGGACCTTCTGGAATCTCTTGGGAATTTCTGGGAATTTTTTAGGATTTTTTTATGCGCCTTCCAGGACCTCTTTGGGCTTTTCCTGGGCTTTTTTTTGTGACCTTTTAGGACCTTTCTGCACCTTCCAGGACCTTCCAGAACTTTCTTGAACCTTCCGGGACCTTTCCTGAATTTCTGGGAATTTCTGGGGATTTTTGGGATTTTTTTATGCATCTTCAGGACAAAACCCGAAACTGTGGGAAAAAAAAAAATCCCCAAAATTTCCCCCAAAATTCCCCCAATTTTTCCCCCAAATCCCAAATTTCCCCAAATTCCCGAAATTCCCAAATTTCAACAAAACCCCCAAAATTTCCCCAAAATTTCCTTCTAAATTTCCCAAAATTTTCTTCCCAAAATCTTCCAAAATTCCCTAAATTCAATTCCCAAAATTCCCCAAATTCCCAAATTCCAATTCAAAATTCCCCAAATTTCCCAATTTTTTCCCAAAATTTCCCAATTTCCCAAATTCCCAAAAATTTCCCCAAATTTCCCAAAAATTTCCCCAAAATTCCCCCAAAATTTCCCCAAAATTTCCCAAAATTCCCACAAAATCTCCCCAAATTTCCCCCAATTTTTTCCCCAAAATCCCCCAAAATTTCCCCAAAATCTCCCCAAATTTCCCCCAATTTTTTTCCCAAAATCCCCCAAAATTCAAAATTCCCCCAAAATTCCCCAAAATCTCTATTTCCCCCAATTTTTTTCCCAAAAATTTCCCCAAAATTCCCAAAAATTCCCCAAAATTTCCCCAAAATTTTCCCAAAATTTCCCCAAATTTCCCCCAATTTTTTTTCCCAAAATCCCCCAAATTCCCCAAAATTCCCCCAAAATTCCCCAAAATCTCCCCAAATTTCCCCCAATTTTTTTCCCAAAATTTCCCCAAAATTTCCCCAAAATTTCCCCAAAATTTCCCCAAATTTCCCCCAATTTTTTTCCCAAAATCCCCCAAAATTCCCGCAAAATTTCCCCAAAATCCCCCAAAATCTCCCAAATTTCCCCCAATTTTTTCCCAAATTTCCCAAAATTTCCCCAAAATCCCCCAAATCTCCCCAAATTTCCCCAAATTTTCCCAAAATCCCCAAAATTTCCCAAAATTCCCAAAATCTCCAAAATTTCCCCCAATTTTTCCCAAATCCCCCAAAATTTCCCCAAAATTCCCCCAAATCCCCAAAATCTCCCCAATTTTCCCCTAATTTTTTAAAATCCCCAAAATTTCCCCAAAATTTTCCCAAATTTCTAAAATCTCCCCAAATTTCCCCCAATTTTTTTTCCCAAAATCCCCCAAAATTTCCCCAAAATTTCCCAAAACCCCCAAATTTCCCCCAATTTTTTTCCGAAAAATCCCCAAATTTCCCCAAAATCTCCTCCCAAATCTCCAAAAATTCCCCAAAATTTCCCACAACCCCCCTCAAAATTCCCAAAACCCCAATTTCCCCAATTTTTCCCAAAATCCCTTAAATTCCCCAAATCCCCAAAATCCCTAAAATTTCCCAAAATCCCCCAAAATTCCCAAAATCCCCCAAATCCCCCAAAATCCCCAAAATTCCCCAAAAATTCCCAAAATTCCCAAAATCCCCAAAATTCCCCAAAAATTCCCCAAAATTCCCCAAAAATTTAAATTCCCAAAAATTCCCCCAAAATTCCCCAAAATCCCCCAAAAATCCCCAAATCCCCCAAAATTTCCCAAATCCCCCAAAAAATCCCCAAAATCCCCACAAAATTCCCCAAAATCCCCAAAATTTCCCAAATCCACAAATTTCCCAAAATGCCCCAAACTTCCCCCAAAATCTCCCCAAAATCCCCCAAAATCCCAAATCCCCCAAAATTTCCCAAAAATTCAAAATTCCATGAAATTTCCAAAATTCCCCAAATCTCCCCCAGGTATTACCGGCTGAGCGAGGCCCTGAGGGCCGTGGACTTGAGTACCCCAAAAGCATCGAGGTCTGGGGGTCCCCCAGGCTGTGAGTCTTCATGGGGCCGGACGAGGTGAGAACCCCAAAATCCCCAAATTGCCCAAAATCCTCGAATTCAACCCAAAAAATCCCAGATCGGCCCAAATTTGGGGATTGGAAGAAAATCGAATGGGTCTCCCGCCAGCAGGGCGCTGTGAGGGGCAGGGCTTCCATAAAAAGGGAAGAGGCGGGGATTCCATAAAGGAAAAGGGCGGGGCTTCCATAAAAGGAAAAGGGCGGGGCTTCCATAAAGGGAAAAGGGCGGGATTCCATAAAAGGAGAAAAGGGGGGGGCTTCCATAAAAAGGAAAAAGGGACGGGGCTTCCATAAAAGGAAAAAGGGCGGGGCTTCCATAAAAGGGAAAAGGGCAGGGCTTCATAAAAAGGTAAAGGGGCGGGGTTTCCTTAAAAGGAAAAGGGCGGGGATTCCATAAAAGGGGAAAAGGGGCAGGCTTCCATAAAAGGGAAAAAGGGGCAGGGTTTCCATAAAAGGGAAAAGGTAGGGCTTCCTTAAAAGGGAAAAGGGGCGGGGATTCCATAAAAGGGAAAAGGGGCGGGGATTCCATAAAAGGGAAAAGGGGCGGGGATTCCATAAAAGGGAAAAGGGGCGGGGCTTCCATAAAAGGGAAAAGGGGCGGGGCTTCCATAAAAGGGAAAAGGGGCGGGGATTCCATAAAAGGGAAAAGGGGCGGGGCTTCCATAAAAGGGAAAAGGGCGGGGATTCCATAAAAGGGAAAAGGGGCGGGGCTTCCATAAAAGGGAAAAAGGGCGTGGATTCCATAAAAAGGGAAAAGGCGGGGTTTCCATAAAAGGGAAAAGGGCGTGGATTCCATAAAAGGAAAAGGGCGGGGTTTCCATAAAGGGAAAAGGGGGCAGGGCTTCCATAAAAGGGAAAAGGGCGGGGCTTCCACATAAAAGGGAAAAGGGGGCAGGGCTTCCATAAAAAGGGAAAAGGGGCGGGGCTTCCATAAAAGGGAAAAGGGGCGGGGATTCCATAAAAGGGAAAAGGGGCGGGGCTTCCATAAAAGGAAAAAAGGGGCGGGGATTCCATAAAAGGGAAAAGGGGCGGGGCTTTGAATGGGGGCGGGGCCTAAAGGGGAGGCTGCGCCCCCTTAGGTGGGAGGGGCGCGGGTCAGACCAGTTCAAACCAGTTCAAACCAGTCCATCCCAGTCCCCCCCAGCTCATCCCAGTCCCATCCCAGTCCATCCCAGTTTATCCCAGTCCATCCCAGTTCCATCCCAGTCCCTCCCAGTCCATCCCAGTCCGTCCCAGTTCCATCCCAGTCCCTCCCAGTCCATCCCAGTCCATCCCAGTCCATCCCAGTCCCTCCCAGTCCATCCCAGTCCATCCCAGTTCCCTCCCAGTTCTCCCCCAGTCCCTCCCAGTTCCATCCCAGTTCCCTCCCAGTCCCTCCCAGTCCATCCCAGTTCCCCCAGTCCATCCCAGTTCCCTCCCAGTCCCTCCCAGTCCATCCCAGTCCCTCCCCAGTTCCCTCCCAGTCCATCCCAGTTCCCTCCCAGTCCCTCCCAGTTTATCCCAGTCCCTCCCAGTCCCTCCCAGTTTATCCCAGTCCCTCCCAGTTTATCCCAGTCCATCCCAGTCCCTCCCAGTCCCTCCCAGTTCATCCCAGTCCCTCCCAGTCCCTCCCAGTCCTCCCAGTCCATCCCAGTCCCTCCCAGTTCCCTCCCAGTTCTTCCCAGTCCATCCCAGTCCCTCCCAGTCCATCCCAGTCCATCCCAGTTCCCTCCCAGTTCCCTCCCAGTCCCACCCAGTCCATTCCAGTCCCTCCCAGTTCCCTCCCAGTCCCTCCCAGTCCCTCCCAGTTCCCTCCCAGTCCCTCCCAGTCCTCCCAGTCCCCCCAGTTCCCTCCACTCCATCCCCCAGTCCCTCCCAGTTCCCTCCCAGTGCCCTCCCAGTCCCTCCCAGTCCATCCCAGTCCATCCCAGTTCCATCCCAGTCCCTCCCAGTCCCTCCCAGTTCCATCCCAGTCCCTCCCAGTCCATCCCAGTTCCATCCCAGTCCCTCCCAGTCCCTCCCAGTCCATCCCAGTTCCCTCCCAGTCCCTCCCAGTCCCTCCCAGTCCCTCCCAGTCCCCCAGTCCCTCCCAGTCCTTCCCAGTCCCTCCCAATCCCTCCCAGTTCCCTCCCAGTTTATCCCAGTCCATCCCAGTCCATCCCAGTTCCTCCAGTCCCTCCCAGTCCCACCCAGTCCATCCCAGTCCCTCCCAGTTCCCTCCCAGTCCCTCCCAGTCCCTCCCAGTTCCCTCCCAGTCCCTCCCAGTCCCTCCCAGTCCCCCCCAGTTCCCTCCCAGTCCCTCCCAGTCCCTCCCAGTTCCCTCCCAGTGCCCTCCCAGTCCCTCCCAGTCCCTCCCAGTCCCTCCCAGTTCCCTCCCAGTCCCTCCCAGTCCCTCCCAGTTCCATCCCAGTCCCTCCCAGTCCCTCCCAGTCCATCCCAGTTCCCTCCCAGTCCCTCCCAGTCCCTCCCAGTCCCTCCCAGTCCCCCCAGTCCCTCCCAGTCCCTCCCAGTTCCCTCCCAGTCCCTCCCAGTTCCCTCCCAGTTTATCCCAGTTCCCTCCCAGTCCCTCCCAGTCCCTCCCAGTCCCTCCCAGTCCCCCCCAGTCCCCCAGTCCCTCCCAGTCCTCCCAGTCCCTCCCAGTCCCTCCCAGTTCCCTCTCCCCCAGTTTATCCCAGTCCCTCCCAGTCCCTCCCAGTCCCTCCCAGTCCATCCCAGTTCCTCCCAGTCCCTCCCAGTCCCTCCCAGTTCCCTCCCAGTCCCTCCCAGTCCCCTCCCAGTCCCTCCCAGTCCCCCAGTCCCAGTCCATCCCAGTCCCAGTCCCTCCCAGTCCCTCCCAGTTCCCTCCCAGTCCCTCCCAGTCCCTCCCAGTTTATCCCAGTCCCTCCCAGTCCCTCCCAGTCCATCCCAGTTCCCTCCCAGTCCCTCCCAGTCCAGTCCCCTCCCAGTCCCTCCCAGTTCCCTCCCAGTTCCCTCCCAGTCCCTCCCAGTCCCTCCCCCAGTCCCTCCCAGTCCATCCCAGTTCCCCTCCCAGTCCATCCCAGTCCCTCCCAGTCCCTCCCAGTCCATCCCAGTTCCTCCCAGTCCCTCCCAGTCCATCCCAGTCCCTCCCAGTCCCTCCCAGTTCCTCCCAGTCCCTCCCAGTCCCTCCCAGTTCCCTCCCAGTCCCTCCCAGTTCCCTCCCAGTCCCTCCCAGTTCCCTCCCAGTCCCTCCCAGTCCTCCAGTTCCCTCCCAGTCCCTCCCAGTCCACCCCAGTCCCTCCCAGTCCCTCCCAGTCCATCCCAGTCCCTCCCAGTTTATCCCAGTCCCTCCCAGTCCATCCCAGTCCACCCCAGTCCATCCCAGTCCCTCCCAGTCCATCCCAGTTTATCCCAGTCCATCCTAGTTCCCTCCCAGTCCATCCCAGTCCCTCCCAGTGCCCTCCCAGTCCCTCCCAGTCCATCCCAGTTCCCTCCCAGCCCCTCCCAGTTTAACCCAGTTCCCTCCCAGTTCCCTCCCAGTTTATCCCAGTTTATCCCAGTTTAACCCTTTCCCCCCCACAGCCTTCACCTATTTCTACCGCTCCCACCTCTACTGGAAATTCGACAACTCCGCCCTTCGCCCCTCCCCCGGTTACCCCAAATCCGCCCTCCGCGATTGGCTGGGCTGCCCCGCCCCGGCCACGCCCACCGTGACGTCATCGGCAGCTGATGATGATGACAATGATGTCATCGTGATCGCGGTGGGGGCGGGGCCGGGGGCGGTGGCGGCGCCGCTGGCGCTGCTGGCATTGGCCGGGGCCTTGGGGGGGCAGCCATTTTGAAATAGGTGCAGCCATTTTGGGACGGCCATTTTGGAATGGGTGCAGCCATTTTGGGGCAGCCATTTTGGAATGAGTGCAGCCATTTTGAGGCGGCCATTTGGGAATGGGTTCAGCCATTTTGAGGCGGCCATTTTGGAATGGCTGCGGCCATTTTGGGACATCCATTTTGGAATGGGTGCAGCCATTTTGGGGCAGCCATTTTGAAATAGGTGCAGTCATTTTGGAGCAGCCATTTTGAAATAGGTGCAGCCATTTTGGGACGGCCATTTTGGAATGGGTGCAGCCATTTTGGGGCAGCCATTTTGGAATGAGTGCAGCCATTTTGAGGCGGCCATTTTGGAATGTGTGCAGCCACTTTGGGGCAGCCATTTTGGAATGAGTGCAGCCATTTTGGGGCAGCCATTTTGAAATGGGTGCAGCCATTTTGAGGCGGCCATTTTGGAATGAGTGCAGCCATTTTGGGGCAGCCATTTTGGAATCGGTGCAACCATTTTGGGGCGGCCATTACGGAATAGATGCAGCCATTTTGGGGCGGCCATTTTGGAATGGGTGCAACCATTTTGGGGCGGCCATTACGGAATAAGTGCAACCATTTACAGGCAGCCATTTTGAAATGGGTGCAGCCATTTTGGGGCGGCCATTTTGGAATGAGTGCAACCATTTTGAAGGTGGCGGCCATTATGGAATGGGTGCAGCCATTTTGAGGCGGCCATTTTGAAATGGTTTCAGCCATTTTGAGGTGGCCATTTTGAGATGGTGGCCATTTTGGAACATCCATTTTGGAATGGGTGTAGCCATTTTGGGGCAGCCATTTTGAAATAGGTGCAGCCATTTTGGGGCGGCCATTTTGGAATGGGTGCGGCCATTTTGGGGCGGCCATTTTGAAATAGGTGCAGTCACTTTGGGGCGGCCATTTTGAAATAGGTGCAGCCACTTTGGGACATCCATTTTGAAATGGGTGCGGCCATTTTGGGACGGCCATTTTGGAAAGGGCACAGCCATTTTGGGCGGCCATTTTGGAATCTCATATGGATGCCGCCATTTTGGGCGGCCATTTTGGAATTGGTGCAGTCATTTTGGAGCAGCCATTTTGGAATGAGTGCAGCCACTTTGGGGCGGCCATTACGGAATAAGTGCAGCCATTTTCAGGCGGCCATTTTGGAATGAGTGCAACCATTTTGGGGCAGCCATGTTGAAATGGATGCAGCCATTTTGGGGCGGCCATTTTGGATTCGGTGCCGCCATTTTGGGGTGGCCACTTTGAAATAGTTGCAGCCATTTCGGGGTGGCCATTTTGAGATGGTGGCCATTTTAGGATGGCAGCTATTTTGGGATGGCAGCCATTTTGAAAATAGTCACGCCCACATCACTCACCAGGCCACGCCCATTTTGAAGGGACACACCCCAGAGACACCCAGCCCCACCCCCAGCCCCACCTGGCCACGCCTATTTTTTTTACCCCCCCAATCACCAGGCCACGCCCAATTTTAAAGAGACACGCCCCCAACTCACCAGTCCCCTTTCCCAGAACTGACATGGCCACGCCCCCTCCATGACCACGCCCCCTTTTTTCCCTTCCTGGTGCTGCGGGCCAAGCCCCGCCCCTTTCCCCCAGCGGAGGGGGCGGGGTTATGCAAATGAAGGGGGCGGGGCCCGCGCCATTTTCTTCCGCCATTTTTATTTTATTTTTTTCCCACCCCGCCCCCTTAACATTTTTTTGTTTTTTTTCTTAAATTTTTAATTTTTTTTTTTTTAAATTTCCGGGAAAACGACCTGGGGGTGGGGGAGGCGGGAACTCCTCCCCCCCCTAAAATTTTTTTAAAATTTTTTTTTTTTCCCGCGGGACGGAGCTTGGGGGGAGGGGGGAGGGGCTGAGTGAAGCCCCGCCCCCGGAATTGGGGAGTGTTGGGGGGGAGGGGATCAATAATTAATGATTAATTAATTGGGATTAATAAAGGAATTAAATAAAACGATTGGTGTGGACTGGTTTCTCCTCTCTCTTTTTTCGCTCATTTGCATAAATTTGCATAACTAATGAATTTAATATTTTTACTTAATATTTTAATATTTTCACTCTCCCACCGAGCAAAACCTCTTTAAAAAACCCGCAGAAATCCCACCAGAATCTCACTTTTCCCGCCAAAAATTTTCCTTTTTTTTTTTTTTTTTTAACTTTAAATTCCGTTATTTGTTCCTTTGCCTCATTTGCATAAATTTGCATATCTGGCATTGTGGGCGTGGTCAGAACCACACCTTAAATAATTACAATAATTACAACAACAACAGCAATAATAAAAATAATAATAATAATAAAATAATAATAATAATAATAATAAAAATAATAATAACAGTAATAATAATAATAGTAATAGTAATAATAATAGTAATAATAATATTAATAGTATTTTATTATTATCTTTTTTATTGTTATCATCATTATTATTTTTTTATTTTTAAAATTTGTTTTTAATACAATAATGTAAGTAATATAACTAATATGATAAAAATAAAATTTATTATTTTAAAAATTATTTTATCAACATTTTATTTCATTTTTTCTTCTGTTTTAATTACTATTTTTATTTCATAAATAAATCTTTATTGATGACCTTATTTACATAATAAGGTCAGAACCACACCTAAAATTATTGTTATTATTATTATTATTATTATTATTATTATTATTATTATTACTATTACTGTTACTATTACTATTTTTGTTATTATTATCTAATTATTATTATTTTACT
>JAREIS010002606.1:0-12419 GCA_030060385.1 Muscicapa striata striata | reverse complement strand
CCCAACATCCCTCCCTGGGGACCTCGGGGCTCAGGTGTACCCAGGTGTATCCTAGGTGTGCCCAGGTGTGCCCAGGTGTGCCCAGGTGTATCCTAGGTGTGCCCAGGTGTACCCAGGTGTACCCAGGTGCACTCAGGTGTATCCCAGGTGTACCCAGCTGCACTCAGGTGTACCCAGGTGTATCCCAGCTGCACTCAGGTGTCCCCAGGTGCACTCAGGTGTGCCCCCTCCACCCCCCAGGGCTGCCTGGCCCCCGTCCAGGTGCGGATCCCTTGGGGCTCAGGTGTATCCCAGGTGTACCCAGGTGTACCCAGGTGCACTCAGGTGTACCCAGGTGTCCCCAGCTGTACCCAGGTGTCCCCAGGTGTCCCCAGGTGTACCCAGCTGCGCTCAGGTGTACCCAGGTGTGCTCAGGTGTGCCCAGGTGTCCCCAGCTGTACTCAGGTGTCCCCAGGTGTCCCCAGGTGTACCCAGCTGCACTCAGGTGTCCCCAGGTGTATCCCAGGTGTACCCAGGTGTATCTCTGGTGTATCCCAGGTGCACTCAGGTGTCCCCAGGTGCACTCAGGTGTCCCCAGGTGCACTCAGGTGTACCCAGGTGTATCCCAGGTGTATCTCAGGTGCACTCAGGTGTCCCCAGGTGTACCCAGGTGTATCCCAGGTGTATCTCAGGTGCACTCAGGTGTCCCCAGGTGCACTCAGGTGTATCTCAGGTGTACCCAGCTGCACTCAGGTGTACCCAGGTGCACTCAGGTGTACCCAGGTGCACTCAGGTGTGCCCCTCCCCCCCCAGGGCTGCCTGGCCCCCGTCCAGGTGCGGATCCCGCCCGGCTCCATCCTGGACCCCTCCCCCGAGGCGGCCGTGGTGGGCGGGAACGTGCTGACGTCACAGCGCGTGGTGGACGTGGTGCTGAGAGCCTTCGGGGCCTGCGCGGCCTCCCAGGTGAGGGGGAGGGGCAGGGGAGCAGGGACAGGGGAGGGGGAGGGGCAGGGGAGCAGGGGCAGGGGAGGGGGAGGGGCAGGGGAGCAGGGGCAGGGGAGGGGGAGGGGCAGGGGAGCAGGGACAGGGGAGGGGGAGGGGCAGGGGAGCACGGACAGGTGAGGGGGAGGGGCAGGGGAGCACGGACAGGGGAGGGGGAGGGGCAGGGGAGCACGGACAGGGGAGGGGGAGGGGCAGGGGAGCACGGACAGGTGAGGGGCGGACAGGTGAGCATGGGACGGGGGAGGGGACAGGTGAGCAGGGACAGGTGAGGGGGACCGGGGAGGGGGAGGGGACAGGTGAGTATGAACAGGTGAGGGAGGGGACAGGTGAGTATGGGACAGGTGAGGGAGGGGACAGGTGAGGGAGGGACAGGTGAGCACAGGGACAGGTGAGGGGGAGGGGACAGGTGAGCATGAACAGGTGAGGGAGGGGACAGGTGAGGGGGGAGGGGACAGGTGAGCACAGGGACAGGTGAGGGGGGGGACAGGGGACAGGCCCAGGTGAGGGACAGGTGTGACCTCCCCAGTTGTGGGGTGACATTTGGGGTGTTTCTGGGATATTTTGGGGTGCAGGGCTGCATCAACAGCGGGGGCGGCTTTTGGGGTCCCAGGATCAGTTTTGGGGTCACTTTTGGGGTCCCAGCTGTATTTTTGGGCTGTTTTGGGGTATTTTGGGGGGTCCCAGGTGTATTTTGGGCTGTTTTGGGGTATTTTTGGGGTCCCAGGTGCATTTTTGGGCTGTTTTGGGGCGCAGGGCTGCATGAACAGCGGGGCCAGTTTTGGGGTCCCAGCTGTATTTTTGGGGTGACATTGGGGTGTTTCTGGGCTGTTTCTGGGCTCAGTTTTGGGGTGACACTGGGCTGTTTTGGGCTCAGTTTTGGGGTGACACTGGCTGTTTTTGGGCTCAGTTTTGGGGTGACACTGGGCTGTTTTTGGGGTCAGTTTTGGGGTGACACTGGGCTGTTTTTGGGGTGCAGGGCTGCATGAACAGTGGGGTCAGTTTTGTGATCCCAGCTGTATTTTTGGGGTGCCATTGGGGTGACACTGGGCTGTTTTTGGGCTGTTTTTGGGGTCAGTTTTGGGGTGACACTGGGCTGTTTTGGGGTCAGTTTTGGGGTGACACTGGGCTGTTTTGGGCTCAGTTTTGGGGTGACACTGGGCTGTTTCTGGGCTCAGTTTTGGGGTGCCACTGGGCTGTTTCTGGGCTCAGTTTTGGGGTGACACTGGGCTGTTTTGGGGTCAGTTTTGGGGTGACACTGGGCTGTTTTGGGGTGACACTGGGCTGTTTCTGGGCTCAGTTTTGGGGTGACACTGGGCTCAGTTTTGGGCTCAGTTTTGGGGTGACACTGGGCTGTTTCTGGGCTCAGTTTTGGGGTGACACTGGGCTGTTTTTGGGGTCAGTTTTGGGGTGACACTGGGCTCAGTTTTGGGCTCAGTTTTGGGGTGACACTGGGCTGTTTTTGGGGTACAGGGCTGCATGCACAGCTGGGTCAGTTTTGGGGTGACACCGGGCTGTTTTTGGGGTGCCATTGGGGTGACCCCGGGCTGTTTTTGGGGCGCAGGGCTGCATGAACAACGTGACGTTCGGCTCGGAGCAGGGCGGGTACTACGAGACGGTCGCGGGGGGCGCCGGGGCCGGGCCCCACTGGGGGGGGCGCAGCGGGGTGCACACCCACATGACCAACACCCGGATAACAGACCCCGAGATACTCGAGATGCGGTGAGATTTGGGGTTCAGGGGGAGTTTGGGGTTCAGGGGGTTTTGGGGTGCACACCCACATGACCAACACCCGAATTACCGACCCCGAGATACTCGAGATGCGGTGAGATTTGGGGTTCAGGGGGTTTGGGGGTTCAGGGAGGATTTTGGGGTTCAGGGGGTTTGGGATTCAGGGGTTTGGGGTTCAGGGGAGTTTTGGGGTGCACACCCACATGACCAACACCCGCATCACCGACCCCGAGATCCTCGAGATGCGGTGAGAGGGGGGGGAATTGGGGGTTTGGGGTTCAGGTTTTGGGGTGCACACCCACATGACCAACACCCGAATCACTGACCCCGAGATACTCGAGATGCGGTGAGATTTGGGGTTCAGGGGGGTTTGGGGTTCAGGTTTTTGGGGTGCACACCCACATGACCAACACCCGCATCACCGACCCCGAGATACTCGAGCTGCGGTGAGATTTGGGGTTCAGGGGGGTTTGGGGTTCAGGGGGAGTTTGGGGTGCACACCCACATGACCAACACCCGAATTACCGACCCCGAGATCCTCGAGATGCGGTGAGATTTGGGGTTCAGGGGGAGTTTGGGGTTCAGGTTTCTGGGGTGCACACCCACATGACCAACACCCGAATTACTGACCCCGAGATCCTCGAGCTGCGGTGAGATTTGGGGGTTCAGGGGGATTTTGGGGTTCAGGGGGAGTTTGGGGTTCAGGGGGAGTTTGGGGTTCAGGGGGATTTTGGGGTTCGGGGGGATTTGGGGGTGTCAGGGCGATTTTGGGGTTCAGGGTTTTGGGGTTCAGGGGGGTCCTGAGGGAATTTGGGATTCAGGGGGGATTTCGGGGTTCAGGTAGATTTTTGGGGTGTCAGGGAGGATTTTGGGGTTTGGGGGATTTTGGGGTTCAGGGGGTTTGGGGTTCAGGGAGTTTTGGGGTGCACACCCACATGACCAACACCCGGATAACAGACCCCGAGATACTCGAGATGAGGTGAGATTTGGGGGTTTGGGGGGTCCTGAGGGGTTTTGGGGTTCAGGAGGATTTTGGGGTTCAGGGGATTTGGGGTTCAGGGGGATTTCGGGGGTCAGGGAGGATTTTGGGGTTCGGGGGATTTGGGGGTGTCAGGGCGATTTTGGGGCTCAGGGGGTCCTGAGGGAATTTGGGATTCAGGGGGATTTCGGGGTTCAGGTAGATTTTTGGGGTGTCAGGGAGGATTTTGGGGTTTGGGGGATTTTGGGGTTCAGGGGGATTTGGGGTTCAGGGGGATTTGGGGTTCAGGGGGATTTTGGGGTTCAGAGTTTTGGGTTTTTGGGGTCCCACACCCACGTGACCAGCACCTGAATGAGTGACCCCCCAAATCCTTGATCCAAAGTGAGACTGGGGGGATTTGGGGGGTCCTGAAGGATTTTGGGGTTCCCTGGGGAAATTTGGGGCTCAGGGGGGATTTGGGGGGGTCCCACACCCACGTGACCAACACCCCAAAATCCTCCAGCTGGGGTGAATTTGGGGGATTTTGGGGGGATTTTGGGGGGTCCTGGTGGGATTTGGGGGTCCGGGGGTCCCGGGAAGTTTTGGGGGTTCAGGGTTTTGGGGGTCAGGGGCGTTTTGGGATTTTTGGGGGGTCCCACACCCACGTGACCAACACCCCAAAATCCTCGAGCTGTGGTGAATTTGGGGGGGGATAATTTTGGGGATAATTTTGGGGATAATTTTGGGGATATTTTGGGGATATTTTGGGGATAATTTTGGGGATATTTTGGGGATATTTTGGGGATCATTTTGGGGATATTTTGGGGATATTTTGGGGATATTTTGGGGATATTTTGGGGATAATTTTGGGGATAATTTTGGGGATATTTTGGGGATAATTTGGGGATCATTTTGGGGCTCTCAGGGATATTTTGGGGATAATTTTGGGGATAATTTTGGGGATATTTTGGGGATATTTTGGGGATAATTTTGGGGATAATTTTGGGGATATTTTGGGGATCATTTTGGGGATATTTTGGGGATATTTTGGGGATATTTTGGGGATATTTTGGGGATAATTTTGGGGATATTTTGGGGATATTTTGGGGATAATTTTGGGGATAATTTTGGGGATATTTTGGGGATAATTTGGGGATCATTTTGGGGCTCTCAGGGATATTTTGGGGATAATTTTGGGGATAATTTTGGGGATATTTTGGGGATATTTTGGGGATAATTTTGGGGATAATTTTGGGGATATTTTGGGGATATTTTGGGGATATTTTGGGGATATTTTGGGGATATTTTGGGGATAATTTTGGGGATAATTTTGGGGATATTTTGGGGATAATTTTGGGGATATTTTGGGGATATTTTGGGGATAATTTTGGGGATAATTTCGGGGATATTTTGGGGCTCTCAGGGATATTTTAGGGTGCCCTGACCCCCCAATTTCCCCTCCCCCTCCCCCCCAGGTACCCGGTGCTGCTCCGTCGGTTCGAGCTGCGGGCGGGCTCGGGGGGGGCGGGGCGGTTCCGGGGGGGGGAGGGGGTGATCCGGGAGCTGCAGTTCCGCAGGGACACGGAGCTGGCGGTGCTGAGCGAGCGCCGCGCCACGCGGCCCTACGGCATGGCGGGTGAGGAACACCCCCAAAAACATCCCAGAATAGTCCCGAAATCACCCCCAAAATAGCCCCAAAATCACCCAAAAAATACCCGAAAAAATACCCGAAAAATAAAAAAAAATCCACTAAAAATCCCCAAAAAATCCCCTAAAAATACCCAAAAAATCACCTAAAAATCCTCTAAAAATACCTTAAAAATCCCCTAAAAAATCCCCAAAAATGCCCTAAAAATACCCTAAAATAGATCCTAAAAAATCGCCAAAAATCCCCTATAAACCCATCAGGCCCTGCGGCATGGCAGGTGAGGAACCCCAAAAACATCCCAGAATAGTCCCGAAATCACCCCCAAAATAGCCCCAAAATCACCCAAAAAATACCCGAAAAATAAAAAAAAAATCCCCTAAAAATCCCCAAAAAATCCCCTAAAAATACCCAAAAAATCACCTAAAAATCCTGTAAATATCCAAAAAAAATCACCTAAAAATCCTCTAAAAATACACTAAAAATCCCCTAAAAAATCCCCAAAAATTCCCTAAAAATGCCCTAAAATAGATCCTAAAATATCCCCAAAAACATCCCCTATAAACCCATCAGGCCCTACGGCATGGCGGGTGAGGAGCCCCCCCAAAAACATCCCAGATTAGTCCCGAAATCACCCCCAAAATAGCCCCAAAATCACCCAAAAAATACCCGAAAAAATACCCGAAAAATAAAAAAAAATCCACTAAAAATCCCCAAAAAAATCCCCTAAAATACCCAAAAATCACCTAAAAATCCTCTAAAAATACCTTAAAAATCCCTAAAAAATCCCTCAAAAATCCCGTTAAATAAAAAAAAATCCCTAAAAATCCCAAAAATCACCTAAAAATCCAAAAAAATCCAAAAAAAATCACCTAAAAATCTTCTAAAATTACCCTAAAAATCCCCCAAAAATCCCAAAAAAATCACCTAAAAATCCAAAAAAAAAAAAAAAAAAAAAAATCACCTAAAAATCCTCTAAAATTACCCTAAAATCCTCCAAAAAATCCCCTAAAAATACACTAAAAATCCCCTAAAAAATCCCAAAAATACCCTAAAAATACCCTAAAATAGATCCTAAAATCCCCTAAAAATCCCCTATAAACCCATCAGGCCCTGGCATGGCGGGTGAGGAACCCCAAAACATCCCAGAATAGTCCCGAAATCACCCCCAAAATAGCCCCAAAATCACCCAAAAATACCCGAAAAATAAAAAAAAAATCCCCTAAAAATCCCAAAAAAATCCCCTAAAAATACCCAAAAAATAACCTAAAAATCCTCTAAAAATAAAAAAAAAAAATCACCTAAAAAACCTCTTAAAATGTCTTTTAAATCCCCTAAAAAATCCCCCAAAAATCCCCGTTAAATAAAAAAAAAAAAACCTAAAAATCGCAAAAAAATCACCTAAAAATCCTCTAAAAATACCTTAAAAATCCCCTAAAATATCCCCAAAAAATCACCTAAAAATAAAAAAAAAAAATTTAAAAAAATCACCTAAAAGTCCTCTAAAATTACCCTAAAAATCCCCAAAAAAATCCCCTAAAAATACACTAAAAATCCCCTAAAATAGATCCTAAAAAATCCCCTAAAAATCCCCTATAAACCCATCAGGCCCTACGGCATGGCGGGTGAGGAAGCCCCCCAAAAACATCCCAGAATAGTCCCGAAATCACCCCCAAAATAGCCCCAAAATCACCCAAAAAATACCCGAAAAGTAAAAAAAAAAATCCACTAAAAATCCCCAAAAAATCCCCTAAAAATACCCCAAAAATCCCCTAAAAATCCTCTAAAAATAAAAAAAAATCATCTAAAAATACCTTAAAAATACCCTAAAAATACCCTAAAATTTCCATAAAAATCACCTAAAAATCCTCTAAAATTACCCTAAAAATCCCCCCAAAAAACCAAAAAAATACCCTAAAAATACTTTAAAATATATCCTAAAAATCCCCCAAAAATCATCAAAAAATCTCCTAAAAATCCCCTAAAAATCCCCTAAAAATCCCCTAAAAATCCCCTATAAACCCATCAGGCCCTGCGGCATGGCGGGTGAGGAACCTCCCCAAAAACATCCCAGAATAGTCCCGAAATCACCCCCAAAATATCCCCAAAATATCCCCAAAATCACCCAAAAAATACCCGAAAAATAAAAAAAAAATCCCCTAAAAATCCCAAAAAATCCCCTAAAAATCCTCTAAAAATACCTTAAAAATCCCCTAAAAATCCCCCAAAAATCCCCGTTAAATAAAAAAAAAAATCCCCTAAAAATCCCAAAAAAATCACCTAAAAATCCTCTAAAATTACCCTAAAAATCACCTAAAAATTCTCTAAAAATCCCCTAAAAATCACCTTAAAATCTCCTTAAATTACCCTAAAAATCCCCAAAAAAACCCCTAAAAGTACCCAAAAAATCACCTAAAAATCCTCTAAAATTACCCTAAAAATCCACCAAAAATTCCTTAAATATCCTCTAAAAATACCCTAAAAATCCCCCCAAAATCCCCTAAAAATACCCTAAAAACCTCCTAAAAATACCCTAAAAAATCCCATAAAAATCCCCTATAAACCCCTCAGGCCCTACGGCATGGCAGGTGAGGAACCCCAAAAACACCCCAAAATATTCCTGAATTCACCCCAAAAATATCGCAAAAATATCCCAAAAATCACCTAAAAAATTTCTCCAAAAATCCCCTAAAAATACCCTTAAAATCCTCTAAAAATCCCCTAAAAATTTTTTTTAAAATCCCCTAAAAATCCCAAAAAATCACCTAAAAATCCTCTAAAAATACCCTAAAAATCCCCCCAAAATACCCTAAAATACCCTAAAAATACCAAAAAAATCCATTAAAATATTCCCTGAAAATCCCCTAAAAATCCCCTAAAAATCACCTTTAAAATCCCCTAAAAATTCTCTAAACATCCCCTAAAAATCCCCGAAAAATCGCCAAAATATCCCCTAAAAATACCCTAAAAAATGCCCTAAAAATCCCCCAAAAATCCCCTAAAAATCCCCAAAATCTCCTATAAACCCATCAGCCACCAGACCCGACTGCATGGCGGGTGAGAGCCTGAAATCATCCCAAAAATATCCCAAAACATCCCAAAAATATCTCCCAAACATCCCCAAATTATCCCCAAATTATCCCAAAAATATCCCAACACATCCCAAAATCATCCCAAAAATATCCCCCAAACATCCCCAAATTATCCAGAAAATATTCTGAAAATATCCCCAAATTATCCCCAAATTATCCCAAAAATCATCCCAAAAATATCCCAACACATCCCAAAATCATCCCAAAAATATCCCAAAAATATCCCAAAACATCCCAAAAATATCCCCCAAACATCCCAAAATTATCCACAAAATATTCTGAAAATATCCCCAAATTATCCCCAAATTATCCCAAAAATATCCCCCAAATATCCCCAAATTCTCCCCAAAATCATCCCAAAAATATCCCAAAAATTATCCCAAACTTATGCCCAAAATATCCTCAAAATTGTCCCTAAAATCCCCCCCGGAATCTCCCCAAAATTCCCCCAAATTCCCCCAAAACTCCCCAAAATTCCCCTCAAATCCTCTCAAAATCCCCCCAACCCCAAAACCCCCAAATCCCCCCAAAATAATCCCCAAAATCCCCCTAAAATCCCCCAAAATCCCCCAAATCCCCTCAAAATAATCCTCAAATCCCCAAATCAACCTTAAATCCCCCCCAAAATCCCCCAAAATCCCCCAAAACAATCCCCAAAATAATCCCCAAAATAATCCCCAAAATAATCCCCAAAATCCCCCCAAATCAACCTTAAACCCCCCCAAAATCCCCCAAATTCCCCCAAAACTCCCCAAAATTGCCCTCAAATCCCCTCAAAATCCCCCAACCCCCAAATCCCCCACAAAATCCCCCAAAATCCCCAAAATTCCCCAAAACTCCCCAAAATTCCCCAAAATCCCCCAAAATCCCCCAAAATCAACCTTAAACCCCCAAAATCCCCCCAAATCCCCCAAACCCTCAATTTCTCCCCCCCAGCCCCCCCAGCCCCCCCAAATCCCGGTTTTTGCCCCGTTTTTCCAGGGGGGCTCCCGGGGGCCCCGGGGCTGAATTTGCTGCTGCGCCGCGACGGGCGAGTCGTGAACCTGGGGGGGAAGAGCCGGGTGTCGGTGGAGCCGGGGGTGAGCCCCAACAACAGCCCAAAAATGGCCCAGAACAGCCCCAAAAACAGCCCTGAAACAGCCCAGAACAGCCCCAAAAACAGCCCTGAAACAGCCCAGAACAGCCCCAAAAACAGCCCTGAAACAGCCCAGAACAGCCCCAAAAACAGCCCTGAAACAGCCCAGAACAGCCCCAAAAACAGCCCTGAAACAACCCAGAACAGCCCCAAAAACAGCCCTGAAACAGCCCAAAACAGCCCCAAAAACAGCCCAGAAACAGCCCCAAAAACAGCCCTGAAACAGCCCAGAAACAGCCCCAAAAACAGCCCCAGAACTGCCCTGGAACTGCCCAAAACCAGCCCAAAAATACCCTAAAAACAGCCCAGAAACAGCCCAAAACCAGCCCTAAAACAGCCCAAAACCAGCCCAAAAATAGCCCAGAAGCAGCCCAAAAACAGCCCAAAACCAGCCCAGAAACTGCCCAAAACCAGCCCAAAAATACCCCAAAAACAGCCCAGAAACAGCCCCAAAAACAGCCCCAAAACTGCCCTGAACAGGCCCAAAAACAGTCCGAAAACAGCCCTAAAACAGGCTAAAAACAGCCCAGAAACAGCCCCAAACCAGCCCAAAAACGGCCCTGAACCGGCCCAGAAACAGCCCCAAAACTGCCCTAAAACAGCCCAACAACAGCCCCAAAAACAGCCCAAAAATACCCCAAAACAGCCCAGAAACAGCGCCAAAACTGCCCTAAAACAGCCCAAAAATAGCCCAGAAAACTGCCCTAAAACAGCCCTAAACCAGGCCAAAAACAGGCCAAGAACAGCCCAAAAATAGCCCAGAAACAGCCCCAAAACTGCCCAAAACCAGCCCAGAAACAGCCCCAAACCGGCCCAAAACCGGCCCAGAAACAGCCCAAAAATAGCCCAGAAAACTGACCTAAAACAGTCCTAAAACAGCCCAGAAACAGTCCCAAAACAGCCCCAAAACCGGCCCTGAACTGGCCCAGAAACAGCCCAAAAATAACCCCCAAATACCCCAAAATACCCCCAAACCAGCCCAAAAACCACCACAAAACCCCCAAAACAGCCCCAAAAGAGCCCCAAAATCAGGCCAAAACCAATCCCAAAACAGCCCAAAGCCACCCCAAAATGAACCCTGAAAACACTCGAAAAACACCCCAAACCCCCCCCCAAAATTCCTCAAAAACCGCCCAAAAACACCCCAAACATCCACCCCAAAAACACCCCAAAAACAGCCCAAAACAAGGCCAGAAACACCCAAAAACACCCCAGAACCAACCCCAAAAATACCCCCAAAACTCCAAAAATCACCCCCAAACCAGCTGAAAAACAGCCCGAAAATACCCCCAGAACAGCCCAAAACAGGCCAGAAACATCCCAAAAACACCCTGAAAACAGCCAAAAACAGCCCAAAAATACCCCAAAACCAGCCCCAAAAGAACCCCCAAATCAGGCCAAAACCAATCCCAAAACAGCCCAAAAACCACCCCAAAACCAACCCTGAAAACCCTCAAAAAACACCCCAAGAACAGCCCCAAAAACATCCCAAAACCAGCCCAAAAATACCCCAGAAAACACCAAAAAACAGCCCAAAAACCAACCCCAAAACCCACCCCAAAAACACCCCAAAACAACCCAAACCAAGGCCAGAAACACCCCAAAAACACCCCAGAACCAACCCCAAAATACCCCCAAAACTCCAAAAATCACCCCAAAACCAGCTGAAAAACAGCCCAAAAATACCCCCGGAACAGCCCAAAACCAGCCCAAAAACACCTTAAAAAAGCCCCAAACCCCCCAAAAAACAGCCTCAAAAAAAGCCCAAAACCACCCCAGAAACCCCAAAACACAGTCCAAAAACACCCCCAAAAAGAACCCTAAAAACACCCCAAAACACCCCAAAAACACCCCAAACACTCCCCCAAAAACACCCCAAAACACCCCAAAAACATCCCTAAAACATCCCTAAAACAACCCCAAAACCATCCGAAAACACCCCAAAACAACAAAAAAACAGCCCAAAAACCACCCCCAGAACACCCCGAAAAAACCCCCAAAACAACCCCAAAACCACCCCGAACCCCCGACCCCAAAATCCTCCAACTGCCCAAAGCCCCCTGACACCCCAAAATCCCCCGACACCCCAAAATTCTGTCCCCAAAGCCCCGACACCCCAAAAAGCCTCCAACACCCCAAATCCCCTGACACCCCAAAAAGCCTCCAACACCCCAAACCCCTCAACGCCCCCGAAAGCCCCTGAGCCCCAAAATGCCCTGACACCCCAAAATTCCCTGACCCCGAATCTCCCAACACCCCAAAGCCCTGACACCCCAAAATTCTCTCACACCCCAAACCCCCCAACACTCCAAAACCCTGAGCCAATCCCTGACACCCCAAAATCCCCAACACCCCAAAATCCCCCCAACCCCAAAAACCCCCCTGACCCCAAAGTCCTGGCACCCCAAACCCCTGACACCCCAAACCCCTGACACCCCAAACCCCTGACACCCCAAAATCCCGACACTGACACCCCAAATTCCTGACCCCCCAAATCTCTGACACCCCAAATCCTGCACCCCAAAATCCCCCGACCCCAAAACCCCTGACCCCAAATCTCTGACACCCCAAAATCCCTGATACCCCAAAATCCTGACACCCCAAAATCCTGACCCCCACCCCTGACACCCCAAAATCCTCACACCCCAATCCCTGACCCCTCAAACCCTGACACCCCAAAATCCTGACCCCGCCCTTGACCCCAATCCCTGACACCCCAAAATCCTGACCCCGCCCTGACCCCCAATCCCTGACACCCCAAAAATCCCGACCCCACCCCTGACCCCAATCCCTGACACCCCAAAATCCTGACCCCACCCCTGACCCCACCCCTGACACCCCAAAATCCTGACCCCAATCCCTGACCCCACCCTGACACCC
>JAREIS010002605.1:0-10408 GCA_030060385.1 Muscicapa striata striata | reverse complement strand
GGGGCCCCCCCCCCCACGACAAGCGACGCGACGACCCCCCCCGGGGGCCCCGCGCGCCCCACCCCGGGCCCGGGGAGAAAGGAGGGCACCCCAGGGGGGGGCCCCCCGCGCCGCCCCCCTCCTCCTCCTCCCCCCGGAACCCCCAGAGCGCCCCGGGGGACAGCGCCAGCCCCCCGCCCCCCCCCCCCCCGCCCCGGGCCCCCAGGACAGCGGGTTCAGCAGGGGGGGCCGGGCCCCCCGGGTTGCCCAAAGGGGCCCCCTAAGACTAGCCCCGCCGCGCCGCCCCGCCGCCGCCCTACAAACCCCGAGGGAGCCCGGGCCAAAAAACTCTGCCTCCTTTTCCCTCCACCTCCTCCTCCTTTTCCTCATCCTTTTCCCTTTTCCTCCCCCCTCCTAAAATCCGGGCCCCCCCCCCCCCGGGTTTGCGGGCCCCCCCCGCGAGGGGGGGGAACGCGGCGCCTTCCCCAGGGGTCAGCTGCCCGTGGGGCCGGGAAGCCCGGACGGACGGACGGACACCGGAGGGGCCCCCCCTCCCACCCCCGCCAAAAAACCCCCCACCCCATCCAGGCGGGGGACCCCCCTCCCCCCCCAAAAAAAAGCCGCCCCCCCCGGGGTTCCCCGGCCCCCCTTTCCCCCACCCGGTTTTTAAATTTGAACAAGCGGGGGGACCGGGACCCCCCCACAGAGGGGGGGTTTCTGGGGCCCCCCCCCGGGTTGGGAGGGTTGGGGGTTTTTTTGGGGGGAGGGGGGCCGTTTTCCCCCCCCTTTTCTGTTCTTGTTCCGTTCCCAAAGGGGAACCATTTGCACTTGGGGAGGGGGGGGCTGGCGACCCCGCGGCCGGGGGGGGGGCCCCTGCTGGGGAGGGGCGGGGCCAAGTCCATGGCCAATAGGGGGCAGGGTTTCGCGGGGGCCCCAATCGGGAAGGGGGGGTGTCAGGGGGGGGGCCTTGTGGGCCCCCAGGAGGAGGGCGGGTTCCCGGGTCAGTGGTGACCTCAGGGCACCCTGGGCAGGGGGGATCGGGGGAAGCCAATCGGGAGGGGGAAGGGGGTGGGGTGGAGCCAATCAGGTGTGACTTTATTGGGGGTCGGATTTTTGAGCCAATCAGCAGCTATCGCATCCGTGGGGAGCCGAATCAGGAGTGGGGCGGGATCCGAGGGGCGGGGCCCAGCCTTCAGCCAATGGGGGCGGCTCTGTGGGAGCAGGGGCTGGTGTGGAGCCAATCAGAGTGGCGGGATCAGGCCTTGGAGCCAATCAGAGCAGCCTGGTGCCCAGCTGGGATCCAGCGTTCGCCAATCAGGAGCTGCGATCTGGAGGGGGGTTGGAGGATTCCGATCCCCCAGGTTGGGAGACGCGATCGTGAGTCAGGAGCCAATCAGGGACCGGGTGGGTCGGCAGCCCAATCAGGGCTGAGATCCTGTGGAGGGGCCGGATCCGGCCCTGGAGCACTGTGGGCGGGGCGTCCGGCCGATCCAATCAGAGTGGTTTGGATTGAAGGGTCCGGCCCCGCCCAACGGGTCAGCCTCCGTGCTGGAGGAGGATCCGTGGCCAATCGAGAGGCCGGAAGGGAAGGAGCCAATCAGGAGGAGAGGGATCCTGTCCAGGAGTCAATCAGGAGTGAGCACAGGGAGAGCTGGGATCCAGTCTGGAGCCAACTCAGACCTGGGGGTGGATCTGGTCTGGAGCCAATCAGGAGCGAGTGTCAGATCCGTACAAAACCAATGGTGATCGAGCTGGGCGGGCCGGATCTGGACCTGAGCCAATCAGAATCGAGTATGGCGGGGCCAGGATCTGGTCCTGAGCCAATCAGACCGAGCGCGGCGCTGACCTGACCCGAGCCAATCAGAATCGAGCGGGCAGGGCTGGGATCCAGCCTGGAGCCAATCAGATTCGAGCGCGGCAGGGCCCAAAATCGCCCCCTTCCCCCACCCCCCTCCCCCCCAAAAAAAATTTAAACCCCCCCCCCCCCCGGGGGCCGGGTGGGGGTCCGGCTTCCCCCAGGGGGCCCTCCGCCCCCAAAAACTTAAAATCCCCCAGCCCGGCTGGTATGGGGTTCTTCCAAAAGCCTGTTCCCCCGTTTTTTGGAAAAATTCCCCAATGGGTTTTTCCCTCATTTTCCCTTTCCCATACACCCGGGCTGTTTTGGGGTCCCGGGTTTTTGGATTTTAAATTTTGGGCCCTTTCCCGGGGTTGGGGGGCCCCATCAGGTCCCATTGGGGGACCCCAGAGTGGTTTTGGGCCTGGTTTTTTTCCAAGGGGGTTTTGGATCCCCCGGTGGTTTGGGGTTTCCCAGGTGGTTTGGGGGTCCTCAGGTGGTTTGGACCCTCCGGGTGGATTTGGGCCCCCAGTGGGATTTGGGGTCCCGGGGGTTTTGGATCCCCCGGGGTTTGGATCTTCCCGGGGTTGGTTTGGGTCCTGAATTGGGATCCCCCGGGGATTGGGGACCTCAATTTGGTTTTGGGGGTTTCCCAGGTCGTTTTGGGGGTCCCCAGGTGTTTTGGGGACCCTCGGTTTTTGTTCCAGGTGAATTTGGACCTTTGGGTTTGGCCCTGGTGGAAAATTGGGGGTCCGTGTGATTTTGGGGGGGCAGGTGATGCCCCAAAAAATTTTGGGGTCCTGGGTGGATTTTGTCTATGTGCGTTGACTTGGGGCCCCCCAGGAAATTTGGGACTTCAGGTGAATTAACTTCCCCAGAAGCTGTTTGGGTCTGCTCAGGAGTTTGGATCCATCCAGGTGCATTTGGGGACCCTAACCAATTTGGGGTGCCCAAATGCACCTGGATGGATCCAAACCTCACCTGGGCAGACCCAAACCTTCCTGGGAACCCAATTCACCGGGGTCCTAAATTTCCTGGGAGCCCCAAATCAACACACATAGACAAAATCCACCCAGGACCCCCAAATTCACAGGGACCAAAATCTACCTGTAGTAACCCAAAATCATCACCTAAGGACCCAAAATCTCCTCTGGGGTTTCCCAAACACACCCGGGCGGGACACAAACCCAACAGGAGTGCCCAAAACAACATCCAGAGGACAAAAACCAGTTGCATCCTAAAATCCACCTAAGACCTGTAAATCAGCACTCCCAAACCCCAATCCAACTCTGAGGGTCCTAAGTCCACCCAGGAGGATCCCAACTACTTGGGGACCCCAAATTCAGCACCTGGGAAGATCCAAATCCCACCTGGATGGACTCCAAATCGACCTAGGGACCCCAAATCCAACGCTGAGGGTCCCAAATCCACCCAGGAGGATCCTAAATCCACCTGAGGACCCCAAATTCAGCACCTGGGAAACCCAAATCCACCTGGGAAGATCCAAACCACCTGGATGGACCCAAAATCCACCTGGATGGACCCAAAATCCATCTCTGAGGGTCCCAAGTCCACCGGGCAGACCCAAAATCAGCACCTGGGTGCCCTCAACCACCTAAGGTCCAAACTCTTGAGGGAAATCCAAATCCATTTGGCACTCCCAAAATCACACCTGGTACCCCAAATCCACCTGGAAGGTCCAAACCCCACCTGAGTGGACCCAAACCCACTTGTTAGTTAATTTTTCCAAAACTCACGGATGGATCCAGGACTCCCCCTTTGGAATGACTGCTCATCCCCCCACTCTGCCGGTCTGGGGGGGATTTTGGGGGGTCTAGGGGGGGATTTTTGGGGGGTCAAAGAAGCGGCGGAGGCGGCTGAGGGTTACACAGATTTATAATCGCTGGATCACGCGCAGCAGCAGCAGCAGCAGCACAGACACAGACCCGGGGAGGCTTAGGAATTTTTGGGGGGTTTGAATTGGGGTGAGGAGGGGGAGTGTGTGGCGCCATTTGGGACCCTCCCAAACAACCGACAATTTAGGGCTTTTCCGGAACTTTATAAGGCAAAAACGTCTGAGAGAATAAACAGGTTTGGGGGCGGCCTCCCCAAATCCCCCATGGTGGTGCCCTCCAGACCCTCCCAACACGGGCCCTCCCCTTTGGGGCTTTGCTTCCGCGCCCCCCCAAGCATGCTGCAGTGAGCCGGGGGTTGGGGACTTCTGGGAAGAAACGGGGTGCTGTGGGGCCACCCCACCCTCCCCAAATTGGGTAAAGTGCAGGATGGGGACCTCCCCCACCCCGGGATGGACAGGGGAGGGTGACCACCCCCGCCCCACAAAGGGTTGGAATGGACGCCCCTGCTCGCTCCTGACTGGCCCTGGACCGATCCCAGCCCTGCCCACGCTGAATCTGATTGGCTCCAGGCTGGATCCCAGCCCTGCCCACGCTGATCTCTGATTGGCCTGGTGTCCAGATCCTGGCCCCTGCCCACGCTGATTCTGATTGGCTCAGGACCAGATCCTGGCCCCACCCATGCTCGGGATTCTGATTGGCCCAGGTCCAGACTCGGCCCCGCCCAGCTCGATCACCATTGGTTTTGTACCGGATCTGACACTGCCCTGATTGGGTTCCAGACCAGATCCCACCCCACCCTGATTGGCTCCAGACTGGATCCCAGCCTCCCTGTGCTCACTCCTGATTGGCCTCTGGACCGTGATCCCACTCACTCCTGATTGGCTCCTTCCTTCCCCCGCTGCCCTCTGACACACAACCGGATCCCTCCCAGCACGGAGCCACCCGTTGGGCGGGGCCGACCCGCCTCCAATCCAAAACCACTCCTGATTGATCCCCCGGCCGGGCCCCGCCCCGCCACAGTCGCTCCTGGGCCAGATCCGGCCCCGCCCACACAGGATCTCAGCTCCTGATTGACGCTGCCGACCCCACCAGTCCCCGGGATTGGCCCTGACCCGATCAAGGCCCTCAACCTGGGGGATCCGGAATCCACCCCGCCTCCAGGATCGCAGCTCCTGATTGGCCAACGCTGATCCCAGCTGAACACCAGGCTGCTCCTGGGATTGGCTCCAGGCCTGATCCCGCCACTCCTGATTGGCTCCACACCAGCCTCTGCCCTACAGAGCCGCCCCATTGGCTGGAAGGCTGGGCCCCGCCTCCCGGATCCCGCTCCTGGATTGGCCTCTAATGATCGAGCAGCTGCTGATTGGCCCCAAAATCCGACCCCCCCAATAAAGTCACACCTGATTGGCTCCACACCACACCCTCTCAGTCGCTCCCGGGATTGGCCCACACCAGATCCCGCCCCTGCCCAGCTGCTCCTGGGATTGGCCCAGCCACTGACCCGGCTGAACCCACTTCTCCTCCCGATTGGCCCACACCAGACCCCGCCCTGACACCACACCCTTCTCCTGGGATTGGCTCCACGCTGATCCCTGCCCCCTATTATGGACTGGCCCCGCCTCCTCAGCAGCGCCGCCCCATTGGCCGGCTGGCCGATCCTGCCACGCCCTCCCCTCCCTCTACAGCAAATGGTTCCCACGGGGCGGAAAACGCGAACGAACTGGAAGAACGAGAAAGCGTAAGGTCAGGAGGGGGAAGACGGTCTGCCCTCCCCCCAAAACAACCCCCCAACCCTCCCAACCTCGGGAGGGCTCCTGGAGACCCTCCTAAAAGTGCAAAGTGGGGGTCCGGTCCTCACAGCTTTGGTTTTATAATTAAAAACCGGGAGTGGGGGAGCATGGAGGCTAACCCGGGGAGGGGGCGGGCGGTTTTTCTTTTTGGGGAGTGGGGAGGGGAGTCTCACTGCCTCGTGATGGGGCCGGGGGTTTTTAGGGCGGGAGGTGGGAGGGGGGCCCATCTGTGTCCGTCCGTCTGTCCGGCCCGTGCGCTCTCATGCCGCCACAGTCAGCTGACCTGCCAAGGCAGGTGTCCGCGTGTCCACCGCTCCTCGCTGGCCGGGGGCGCACGGCCACGCTGGGGGGCGGGCGGCGGCGGCGCCGACGAGGACGACGAGAGGGAGGAGGAAGAGGATGAGGAAGAGGAGGAGGAGGTGGAGGAAGAGGAGGCAGAGCCAGCCCGGCTCCTCGGTGTTTGGGAGAGAGAGGGAAGACATGGCAGCGGCGGCGCGGGGCTGAGGTTCAGGGGCCTTGGTACACCTGGGGCCATGGGACCCTCTGCTCCGAGCACCCGCTCAAGTCCTGGGCGTGGCGGCGGCGGGGTGGCGGGGCGGGGGCTGGGCGCTGTCCTTGGGGTCGTCTGGGGGGTTCAAGGTGGAGGAGGAGGAGGAGGCGTGGCGGCGCGGGGAGCCCCCGCCTTGGGGCTGTGCCTCTGCTGCGGCCGGGCTGCGGGAGGCTGGGTGGGGGGCCATGAAGCGCCCGGCGGGCCGCTGCTGCTGCCGCTGCCGTGGTGGCGTGTGGCGCCGCGCCATTGTCACCGCCCACCACCACCGTCTCTCGTCTCCCTTCTGATGGGCAGCACTGTTTCTGCACGGCCGGGAGTCGCCGCCTTGTCGGCCACTCAGCCCCCGCCCCGCGCCCCGCCGGCTTTGCGCCGCGTTTCTTGGGCACGGCCGGACTGTCTGGCTCGGCGCGGCGCTGCGGCCTGGCCGCGCGCCGGGCGGGCGTGGCCCGCTGCCCGGGCGAACGCATCTTGACCAGCAGCTTTCCGGGGCTTCTCCAGCCTGCTTGGTCACAGAGCTCCTCGACACGGCTGCGGCCGCTTGGGCTGGGAGCTCGCTGCCGCTGGCCGGGGCCGCTGCTCTGCCTGCCCCGGGCCAAGGCCGTGCCGGCCAGGCGATTTAGCTTAAGTGATGCTGTCATAAGGTGAGGGGTTGCCCCGCCCGTCACCGTGAAGTCGGGAATCGCTAGTCCAGCGAGGTGTCCCCACCTCTCGGGGCAGGCATCAGCTCCACCTGGAGCGAAGGCTTTTTCCCGCGTGGCTGCGGACGGAGAGCGGACGGTCAGCGTCAGCAAAAATGACTACACCCCCACCCTCACACCACCCCACGAGCCTCACTTGGATCAGGTAGATTGCCGCACTTGCCGGCCGAGCGGGCCGGACTTGCGCTGCTTGAGCTTGCGTGTCCAGCCTCGGCAGCGTGGGGTCGGCCAGACATGCCCGCGGTCGCGGATGATGGAGCCGCTGTTTCGTGACGCTGGCTGCGCCGCTCGGTGTCGCCCGCGCCCTCCGAAGCCTGCCTTGCGCCAAGTGGTTCGGGCCGCGGCTGCGCCGGCTCCGGCCCTTGCCGATTTTACTAGCCTTGGGCGGCCGCTGCAGGTTCTCCTCGGATTTCTCCTGTGGGACACGCAGGGTCAGTGGGGGTCGGGAGAGGGCCAAGTGGACGACTGGCTGACAGGACGGGGATGTGGAAGAACCAGAGGTGGCTGATGTGGAATGGCCAGTGCGGGACACACGGAAGGGCCCTGGGTTTCTGGACACACACTGGTCAGTGTAAACCCACGACAGGGCCCGGGTTTTTTCGGGAAACAGCACTGGTCAGTGCTGACAGGACAGGCCCTGGGTCCTGGAACAGCACTGGTCAGTGCTGACACGGACAGGGCCCTGATGCCGGACACAGCACTGGCAGGCTGGACACACGACACGACGACAGGGTCCTGCCACACTTTGGCGTGCGGCCAGACTGGACACCAAACTCAAGGGACACAGGGACACGCTCCGCTGGACACCGGACCCGCCCGCAAGTCCGGACAGGATGGCACCGCTGACGGACCATGGACACAGGACACGGCTCAATGGACGCACGACACGGGCCGGGGATCCAGGGACAGCGCGTCCCCTGGACACACGGACAGGGGCGGACACAGGCAGGAAGGGACACAGGGACAAAAGGGATGCCGACACAGCAGTCCCCAGGCGGGAAAACCCCGACCCCAAAGGGGAGACGAACAGCAGTGGTCAGTGCTGAACAGACACCGGGGATGCACGACAGCAGGGTCAGTGCTGGACACGAAAGAAGGGCCCGATCTCCGACATGGCATGGTAGTCCGGACACAAAACCCGAGACAAACGGACACCACCGGAAAAGGAACGGGAAAGGGGAGGGGCCGGGCCGACCCGGGACAAGGAGGGGGGAAGAGAAGGAGGAGGAGGAGGGAAGGGGGGGGCAGCGACAGGGAATTAGGCGTCGGAGCACCCCCCAGTGTTGGGGGCCTTTGGGGGCAGGGGACACGGCACGGCGGCGACATCCCCAAACCACCCGAGTGTCCGGCAGCCCCGTGTCCACCACGGGAGTGACCAGCTTTAAAAACCCCCCGGGGTGGTGGTAGGGGAGACCCCAGGGGGGGGAATTTTGGGGGGGCCCTTCTGGTGTCACTGTCACGCTGGGGCCCCTCCTGAGGAAACACAGACGGGGAGGCTGGGGGGGGGGGCGACCCCGCTGGGGTGGTTTGGGGTGGGGAGGGGGGATGCACCCCCCAGACCCCCCACGGTGCCACCACCCCGGGGCCCCCATTCCCAGGTTATTCCGTGGCCCCCCAGCCCTCATTTTGGGGCAAAAAATTTTAAAGGCCCAAAAAAAATTTCGGAAGGGGGTGGGACGTCCCACCCCACCATGTCCTGGGGTCTCAGGGGTCTGGGGACCCTGGGGGCTCTGGGCCCCCGGGGGGGCCCCCGAGGGTCCCTAGGGGTCTGGGGCCCCCGGGGGCCTGGGGCTCTGGAGAGGGCTTGGTGGCCCTGGGGGTCTTTGGTGGCCCTGGGGCCCCTTTTGGGGCCCTGGGGGCCTTTTGGTTGCCCTGGGGGCCCCTTTGGGGGTTTTGGGGGCCCGGGGGGGGGTCTCTTTGTTCCCGGGGGGTCCGGGGGTCCTGGGGTGGTCCCAGTGTTGAGGATCCTGAGTTGCCCCAGAGGTCTCGTGCCACAACCCCGGCACAGCAAAGGCGGCTGAGAAACCAAATTTTGGGGTGTTTTGGGAAATTAAGATCCCGGGGGAATTTCTGTAAAATTTTTGGGCTGATTTAGGGGATTTTTGGGGAGGAGGGCACTTTTGGGGCAACCAGGGGGGATTTGGGGAACCGGGAGGACCGGGCCGTTTTGGGGGAATTTGAGGTTTTTGGGAAACGTGAGGGGAACATTTGGGGCAATTTGATATTTGGGGTGGGTTGTATTTTAAGGGGGAATTCAGAGTTTTTTGGGGAACTCAAAATTTAAAAGGGAAGAGGCAGCAATTTAAATTTGGGGATTTAGGGAATCAAGAATTTGGAGAACACTGCGTGAGCTGCAATTTGGGGCAATTTTGGATATTTGGGGCACCACGGAGTTCAGAGATTCAAATTTGGGGGATTTTGGGGTAAATGGAAGGTTTGGGGGGGGAACAGGCAGCATTTTGGGAAATTTTGGGTATTTTGGGGTGGACACGAGGAGAAAATTTTGGGACAATTAGGGATTTTAGGAAATTGAGGGAATTGGGAGTGGAGACAGCATTTGGGGGAATTTTGGGATATTTTGGGGCGGCATTTTGGGATAACCTGGGGTTGGGGCTCAGGGAGAAGCAGGGACATTTTGGGGTTTTTAAGGCATCTTGGGGTTCGGCTATTTTGGGAGCCACGAAACGAGAACTTGGGGAGTTTCGGGGCAGCTTTTTGGGGGAAATTGGGGTTTTTGGGGAATGGGTACTTGGGCACCATGAGCGCCAGTTTGAGGCAAATTTGGGTGGTTTTGGGGCACAGCACAAGGGTAGCACTTTGGGGATTTGTGGTGTTTTGGGGTGACTGTGTGTTTTGGGGTCACCTAGGTGTTTTGGGTCACTTCTGGGGTTTTGGGGGTGACTTTAGGGAGAGACGAGATAAACCTGAGGTTTTGGGGTGACTCTGGGAATCTGGGGTGACTTTGGGAGCTCAGTACCTGGGAGGTCCAGGTGACTCGGAGGATTTTGGGGTGACTCCGGGCGGGGTTCGGGGCGGTTTTTGGGGTGATTTCCCCGCGCTCGGCGCGCGCGGGACGGCCCGGGGGGTGTGTCCCCTCATGGGGGGCGGGGGTCCCCTCATGCCGGGTCCCTCCAAAGACAGGAGGGATCCCCCAAATCCCACCCCAAAAGGGGGGGGCAACACCGGGATGGGGACAGAGAAACAACGAGGGGAAGGGGGGGGGTCCCTACCCAAATTTCGGGGCGGGGTGGCGGGGCCGCATTTGGGGGCTGCCGAGGGCAGGGGATGGCGGGGTCCCCCCAGACTCGGGAGGGTCGCGGGGGTCCCGCTGAAGGTTCGGGGGGTCCCACCGAGGGGTCCCCGAGCCGGGGGAGCCCTTCCCAGCCCGGGGCCATGGCTGCCAGCCGCACTTCGCGGCGCCTGCAGCCCCCCAGCCCTCACACACACACACCCCCCCCCCGCCCGCCATTCCCGGTTCCCGCCCGGCCCGTGAGGGGAAGGGAAGGGAGGGGGCGTGGGAGAGAGAAGGAGGGGGGTCCGCGCAGCAGCGCGACGCCCCCCCACCCAACCTCCTCACAGCCTTCCCCAACACCCGCCGCGGCCCCCCTCGGCCCCGCCGCCCCCTCCTCACTTACAGCCGCCCCTCGTCGCCGCTCGGCGCCGCCGCCGCCATTTTCTTCGCAGCGAAGAACCCGCGGGGG
>JAREIS010002604.1:0-11084 GCA_030060385.1 Muscicapa striata striata | reverse complement strand
GATCTTCTAGTCCACACTCCAGGCTCAAGCAGGATGAGCTCGAGCAGGTTGTCAGGATCATTGTTGGGGTTTGGGTATGTGCAGACATGGAGATGTCCAGACAAGATGTGTGGGCAGCCTGAGGTGCCTGATCCCTTGGCCTTGCTGAAGGTGAGGCCAAGTCAGCTGCACACTGTCAGGGACAGCTAAGGAGGAGGGACTCGTCCTGAGAGCTCTCTCTGAGATGGGCAACAAGCAAAAACAGCTGGAGGCTCTGCCCAGGGCTTTGTGCCTTTGGGCACAGGAGGAGGTGCCCTGAGGGACAGAGCTGGAAACACAGCAGAGAAGGAAGCAGCACAGAAGCTGCAGGACATTTGTCCCCCTCTGCTCTGCTGTGCTGTGCTGTGCTGTGCTGAGCCCAGCTGCAGTGCTGCCTCAGCTCTGGGGCCCAGAGCACAAGAAGATACAAAGCTGTTGCAGTGGAGTCCAGTGCAGGCCATGAAGGTGCTCTGAGGGCTGGAGCACGTCTGCTCTGGAGAGAGGCTGAGAGAGCTGGGCATGTTCAGCCTGGAGAAGACTGCAGAGAGTGCAGCACCTACAGGATGTCTAAGAGGGCTGGAGAGGGTTTTTGCTCTTTTGTCACACCCAATCCTTAACCGAAAGATGCACTTGGGGTCCTGCCTCTCAGCTGACATTTGGCAATGGCTGTCCTGCTCACCTTGCATTTCCACGTTATCCAGCCCCAGACTCTGAACTTGCAGATACATGGAGAGAGAAAATGAAGGGCCATAGGAGATGGTAGCAGCAAGCATGGGGGTAACACCTTGTCACGATCTGCTCAACCCGAGGGGGAATTGTGATGATTCGTTCGACCCCAGGGTACAAAAGACAAAAGCAAGATACTCACGTTTTATTCAGCTGCAAGCAGCAATGCAGTTCATTGCATGTTAACAATTCAGGTTGTGCAATAGAAGAGAGAGAGGGAGAGGGAGAGAGGTAAAGGAAACGATGTAAAAAGGGGGAAGAGAGAGAGAGAGAGAGGGAGACAGGATGAGGATATAGCTACCAACAGATGGGACGCAAACTCGTGGTTTTCAGCCGAGTCGTCCGACGATGGATGCATCTTCCATCCTTTGAGGAGAAAGGGAACTCAAAGTCCCTTTAAGAAAGTTTCACAGTGTGACTGGGGTTCGCCAATTTTAATATATTTAATTTCTTTTCGAGATAGGGTTTAGGAGCAAAGACAAGGCAGGCTTAAAACTTAAAAGGTGTAAGAAGAAATTTATTAATAACACAAAACAATTCAGAATAATATTTCTAGATCATTCCCTCCTCCCCCTTTCCTTATCTTCCAAATTTCTTAACAGCAACATACAGAGAACACTTCAGTCAGGTATTTACTTAAATAATCATTTCAGTTCACTCTAGAGAGAAAAGTCCTTTTTTTTTTGGTTTGTGCTTAGGGGATGTCTTCACTCTCACAATTTGCATCCGCCCGGACCTACAAACCATGATTTCCTCTCAGTACCACAGTCTCTCCAGAGCTGTGTTATGGGTTATGCTGCACACTTGGGGTACTACTTTTAAAGGCAGGCTGCTGAAAAACAAAATTCTCTTCATTTCTTTCTCTATTAAATGTCTCTGTCCATATTCTAGTCCCAAAACAGAGAGTTCCATTTTCTCGAGGCAAAAAGTCTTCTTCTCAAGCAACCAACCTCCCCAAGTATATTTCACAGTTTAAAGGAATTTTACTGTAGTCACAATCCCCTTACAGCCCACAAAAAAAAAGTTTTCAGCTATTTATCAGGGGGATCTTTTCAGTCTCTTCCCATCAGGAACTTTATCTTCATTTTGCTGACTTCTGTAATTCTTCTTGCATTGTTCCTTTCATTCCGGGGAGCTCAGGAGATCTAGAGTCTCATCCAGGCACTAAAAGGGTTAAACTTGCATCCAGAAATTGAAAGAGCTGAGCCAGTGCCACGCTGAGAAAAACGTGGCCGCTGGGACCAGGTGCAGAAGGCTGGACTTCTTTCCGCCGTGTGCTCAGCTGGGGGCCTCTCCTCTCAGAGCAAGAGGAATAGAGAGGGCTTTGGTGGCTCACCCATCCCCCCAGGAGGCCGGGCCGGGCCGGGCCGAGCCGAGCCCGGAGCCAAGCAGAGCCCTGCTGAGCCGAGCCTGGCTGCGTGGGGCTGGGCCAAGCTGGGCTCTGCCGAGCCCGACTGCCCGGGGCCTCCCGGGGCCGCCCGGGGCTGGGGTGCCAGGCCAGGCCCCTCTGCTGAGCCGGGGCAGGGGCCAGGCCGGGCCATCCCCCCCAGCCGGGGCTGGAGCCCCGCAGGCTGCCGCCTGTCTCCCAACCAGAAGACAAGAGAAGTTAACTTTTACCAATGTGTATATGGAAGAAAACCACTCCTCCATTGGCTACTCAGGACGCCAACTCCAAACCAGCCCCCGACTGGTCCCTGCAGCACACAGGGGAAGTTGCCAGAGAACGTTTTCTTTAACACAATGGCTGCTGCAAGCCAAGCACTGATGGCTCCCTGCGTGTGTGCTGGTTCCTGTCTGCCATTTCATCTTTGATGATGGATTTTCCTGTAAGTCGATGTGCACCATTAGGAATTTCTTTGAACAGCCAGCTTTCATCTCATCTTTGGACTGCTGAGTGTTTCCCCTCGCAATCAACAAGATCATTCCTTGGAT
The DNA here is from genome assembly GCA_030060385.1 of Muscicapa striata striata. NCBI lineage: Eukaryota > Metazoa > Chordata > Aves > Passeriformes > Muscicapidae > Muscicapa > Muscicapa striata. Next base: position 8,408 of record JAREIS010002604.1, on the reverse strand, counting down.
AAACTGCTAAAAGCTCCCTGGGATGCTGGCAACAAGAAAGGGCTTTGTGTCCTTCAGGAGGCAAACAGGTTTGGGTAGCAGGGATGCTCCCATTTGCATGGCCAGACACTCAGTGCAGTGATTTTTACTCATCAGCATTTGGAATAAGCAGGTAGGACAGACAGTTCTAATGGCTTCCTGAGAAGCTCCACAGCTCCTAATCACAAAGCCCACCTTGGCTGGGAAAGGTCTGACCCTAGAAGGGCTGCCTGAAGGCTTGACAAGTCACCTTGCACATTTGCTACTATTCTATCCTTCTCCTACCCTCAGTGCTCCATTTCCATTGCATTCAGCATGAGACCTACAAAAGCCCTTCCTCAAATCCAAGACAGCTCTGTTCTTTTAGAATGCCCAGCCAGGAACATGTGACATTATGAACTGAATAAAACTCTGAACCACAGGTGGAGGCTTAACAGTACTCCAGAGCATGCCAGTTGCCCCAAATCAAGGTGAGAAGTGTCTGAGATGTCCTTTAGGTTCCCATCCATGAGATTAAAATTTCTCTAACTAAATTGAAATCAATTTTAATAGATTGATCGATAAAAACTACATGACAAAGACAGCACAGAATTCTTCTCGCAGCCCCAAAGTGGCAGAGGACTCTCAACTGCTTGCTGCTCTCACATTTAAGCTCTTTTTCCCCTGTCTAGATTCAATAGGTTTGGTTTTGTTCATTTTTCTTAGTCAGGAGTTTTAGGCTTGGAATTCCACAGAAAAGAGAAGTTTTCTTTTTTTATTCAGGGGAGTTGGTTAATACCCACTGTGAAATGTGCTGACAGTTGTTTGTAATAGTTTCCTCAGAATTACTATGAAATTTGCTGACTTGCAGCATGGTATGTCAGGATCAGTTAACAGGGTCTGGTGACTTCCTTGATCATTTCATCAATCCCACCAGCTGCAGCTGCTGCTGCTCCAGCACCTCCATGTGTTTCTGTTCCCAACAGAACATCTCTGGTGACATGAGGTGGACAGGCCTGTCTCTGAGGACACTCAGACACTCACAGGCTGCTCTTGTGCAGCCTCACATAACATCATTCCTATGGCCAGGCAACAAATATTCTCTTGCCTGATGGCCATGCCTTTGTAACAGCTTCATGCCAGCAGCCTGGGAAGGAGAAGGCTCTGGGGATAGCTCAGAGCTCCTGCCAGGACTTTAGGAGTCTACAGGAGAGCTGGAGACAGACTCTGGACAAGGGCATGGAGTTGAGAGATGTGCTGGGTTCAGAGTTAATTTTCTTGACAGTGGCAGGTATGGGGCTGTGTTTTTGGAGTTCTGCTGCACACAGAGTTTATAACACAGTGATGTATTTGTTTATAGCTGAGAAGAGTTTTCACAGAGCCAAGGTCTTTTCTGCTTTTTGTTTTCTCAGGCTGGCCAGGAGGCTGGGGGGACTTCGGAAGTAGGGAGGAGACAGAATCAGGACAGGTGACCCTAAGTGACCTGAGGGATCTTCCAGACCAGGTGACATCATGCTGAGTATATAAAGTGAGGGGAAGAAGGAAGAAGGAGGGGACATTTGGCATGGTGGGTTTTGTCCTCCCAGGTAACTGTTAGGTGGGATGGGACCCTGCTCTCCTGGAGGTGGCTGAACACCTTTCTGTCCATGGGAAATGGGCAAAGAATTCCTGGAATGTGCTTTGCTTGTGTGCACAGCTTTTGCTTTCCCTGTTACACTGTCTTTATCTCCACCCATGAGTTTTCCATCTTTTACCCTTCCAGTTCTCTCCCTGATCTCTCTGTCTGGGGAGTGAGGGAGCAGGTGTGGGGGTTATGGCTGCTGGCTAGGGAAAAACCAAGACATTAGGACAAGGTGAAATGGCTTAAACTGGACTGAATGCAGGTATAGATTGGATATTGGGAGGATGTTTGCTACTGTGGGGGGTGGTGAAGCCCCAGCAGGGGCTGCCCACAGAAGCTGAGACTGCCCCATGCCTGGAAGTGTCCATGGCCACACTGGCTTGGGTTTGGAGAAACCTGGGATAGTGGAAGGTCTCCATGTCCATGAGAGGGCATGGAACTAGCTGGTTTTTAAGGTCTTTTCCAACCCAAAACGTTCTGTGATTCAATGATCATTCATTCATTCAAACTAAAGTGGACTGATTTCCCTCCATTTCCAAAAGTCCAGGAATAAGAGAATGAGTTGCGTGTTGAAACCAGAACTATCCAGAAAAGTCTGTTAGACCGAAGTTTTTTTAAACAAACAGGTTGAGTGATGTGGTTCCTTGTTTCTCTGTTAGCCTGGGACTGGTGTCTTAAACTAAGTGGGGTTTAGCCAGAATGAGGGAGAAGGCCAAGAAGAAGCAGATGCGGCAGAGCTGGGGCAATTTCCTCCTTTTCTGATGGGGCCCAACAGACACAACAAAGCAGGGCCCAACAGTGGTCCCATCATTAGAAGGGGCCATAAAGCATCAGAGACCCCCAGAGTGTCCCTGAACTCCACAGCTCTGCATGACACAGGGTGAACCACTCCCAGGGGAAAAGTGGGGCAATCCCACAGAAGCCTGAACTCACAGAACCCTTTGAACTCTCTCTTGCACAGGTCCCCCACCCCTAAAGGATCAAGACTGAGGACATCAAACCTGCAGGTCCTGTTGCTGGAGCCATGGGGGTATCTTGTATGAGCTGTTGGCACCCTGGAACACTATGTTCCTGCCCATTGACAGGAGAATAACTGGTGTCTGATACTGACACTTGTGTGGGTGCAATGGCATCCTCAGATTGCTTTTAGACCCCCAATGTCCTGCAGTGATGCTCTGGGCACTGTGACATCACTGGTGATTGTAGAAATTTTAGTGAGAAGCTACTTGTAGTTAATGTAAGACATGACCCTGCAATCCAGCACTGCAGCAAATAGCATTTATTTTAAGCTCTTACAAACTAAAAGATGAGGCACACAATGAACTTTTAAAACCATTGAATACATTTCCCCAAATCAATTTCCCATAAATCTGCAGAAAAGATTCAGAAGCAGAGCAGAGAATGCAGGTAACCAAGGAGAGCATCACAGAAATTTAGCTTTGGCTGCTCTAAGCTTTCTATGAATCTGATACCAAAGCCTTCCTGTCTGATACAACAGGTGCTGCTCTCAAGGTGCACTTTCAAAAGCAAGCAAACAAAAGCATGTCCCAGGATCACATAATCACTGAATTGTTGGGTTTTGGAGGGACTTCTGCTCTGGAGAGAGGCTGAGAGAGCTGGGCATGTTCAGCCTGGAGAAGACTGCAGAGAGTGCAGCACCTACAGGATGTCTAAGAGGGCTGGAGAGGGTCTTTGGACAAGGCTATGGAGTGACAGCACAAGAGGCAATGGTTTCCCACTGATGGAGGGCAGGGTGAGATGGGATATTGTAAAGAAGTAAATTCCTGGGAGCAGGCTGTGGTACAGGCAAAAATTACCCAGATCTGCTTTGAGAGTCCCATCCCTGGTAGTTTTCAAGGCCAGGCTGGGGAGGGCTTGGAAGAACCTGGGGTAGTGGAAGATGTCCCTGCCCATGGCAGACAGGTCAAAATGACATGATTTTGAAGGCTTTAGGATCTCAGCAAAATCAACCCATTCTGTGATTCTCTTGAGCCTTTTCCATCAACGATGTGAGGCTGATGTATCAGAACAGGCATTTCTGCACAGAGTAACCCCTCCCTTCCCATAGAGATTGGCCAACCTCTTCTCCAGCTCTGCCAAGTCGAGGATCTTCACCTAGTTCTTGTTTCTCTCATTCTCTGCAATGGGCCCCCAAGCATTCGTGGGCTTTTTGCCCTTCAGGCAGCAGGCAGCTCACCAGATGTGGCTGGGTACATTAACCCTGTCATTGGAGATGTAGGTGCTCCCAGGCACAACACCTGTGATGACATAGGTGGTATCACAGCCCCGGGCTTTTTGGGGCATAGTTTCTTCCTCGTAGACTCTCCAGGCACCCTGGTTGAGTGTGCTGTTCTGGGGCACAATGTTGGTGAGGGTGAAGGTAGCCCCCTTGCTGTCATCGTCAGGTTGGTGGCCACTGGGATTCAAATGACCACGGTCCAGATCCTCGAGGTTTCTGTAGTCATGGTCAATAGCCTGATTCTGACCGGTATCATCTGAAGAGATATGGTACTGTCTTTTGATGGAATCCTCTGTATCCATATCCTTGTGATAACTTTGGTTGATCACCTTGACAGGGTAAGAAGAGGAAAAGGTGTCAGGAATGAGGATGCATGTAATGAAACAGATTAACCTGGAACAGACACTTCTAATTGTCAAAACCCCATTTTCTGCCATCTCAATGTAGGAAAATGGATGAATCAGAGAGAAATCATAGACATGTTTCTTCTGCATGAACACAAAAGCTTTATAAAGAAAGCAGCTCAGAATGTGACTGCTCTCATTTTCACTTGTGACCTTTGTGATCCAGCCTGAAGCCTGTGCTGGGAGCATGGGTGGATGCATGAGACAAAGAGCATTTCCCACTCCTAGGATTGAAAGGTGACTTTGGTGAGACACCTTCCCTGCTAAATGTGCTTCCCTTTGCTCCTGTCTGCACAGCCCAAATCTGCCCAGGGATCTCCCTAGATCCTCTCATCCCACGCTGTGATTCTGTGATTCTGTGATTCTGGGATTCTGTGATTTTATGTGTGGTTGCTACAGGTGTAGCCCAGTCCTGGAAGACCAGAGATTGCCTCCCCTAACTCCATTCCCAGAGAGATGTGATAGGAAATCAGCCCTGGAGCTGAGGTTTCCCTGGGAGGGCTGCAGTTTGTTCAAGGATGAACGTATTTCCTCCGGAAGCAAAATGATCTCAATTTAAATGGCATCTGTGACAGCAGTGCTATGAATGTATATGAGACCTGATCTGAGCCAGGGAGCATTTTCTGCAGCATCACTCAAAAGAAGTTACAAATGATCAGTCTCTGAAAGGAGCCTGTAATCCCAAAAGAGTCCTGGGGAAACTCTGGCAGTACTCCAAAAAGGCCTATGGAGAAAGTTAACAAAATCAAAGCTTTTCCAAGTATCCTGTGTCTAAGATCTAGGAAGAGAAGGCCAGTGATGAGTTTGGAGCATGCTGGCCTGGAGGCAAGTGGCCTGGCCCATGCACAGGGTCTGGATTGAGATGATCTTTAAGGTTTCTTCCAACACAAACCACTCAATGCTTCAATGATTCTACAAAATGACAGAAGATTTTATACCTTGCTAATGGGGAGGCTGCAGTCATAAAAGAGCAGATTAATTGCTCATGTTCATGGAAGTAACAAAATGATCATATTTTTCATAACTTTAACAGGATCTTTTAATCTGTAGGGAAGCATGTTAAGTCTTCCTCTGGAACTGGAGATTATGATCTTCCACATTTTCACCTAAAATTCTCCCCCTATTCTGCCCATGGAAAGGTCCTGAATTTCCTATTTTTCCATTCATTAATTGGCCTGGCCTGTCTTCCTGGAGGTCTGAAGGACATTTGTGAGGGCTCTGTATCTTTGGAGTTCTGTCTGCCTGCTGGATCCTTCTGGACCAAGCCAGAGCCAAAGGTGCTCAGGGGTCCCTGCCCATGCATGGAGATCACACCCTTCTGACTGGACTGACACTGATGCTCCTCACTTTTCACTGCCTCAAACATCACTCCAGAAATCCCTCCACACTTAAGCTGACCCTCTCATCTCCAGTGCCTTTTCCCCCAAGGCTTTGTCCCTGGGCCATCTCACCCCCTTCTGAGTTTCTTCTCACTTCTCTCACAGCCCTCACAAAGCCTGTTTGACTCTTCCCTGGGAGCAGATGAGCTCTGTCAGGGGTGCAGAACAGCTCAGGGCAAAGTGGGGATCAGATGCCAGCAGGACTGTTGGTCCCTCAAGTTTAGCCCCTCTTGGGTGCCTTTTCCCCATCACTTGGTCCTCCACCAGAGCAGGGCACAGGGAGGGGAATAATTTGCCTTTGTAATGTAATGCAAATTAATTGGATTTGCTGTTGCTGTCAGGTCAAGGCAGAAAACTGGGCACCTTAGGGATATGATTCATCTCATCCTCCTGCTGATGTCTCAGATGCATCAGAGGAACCACATGGTGCAGGTGTTTAAAGTTAAAGGAGGAAATTCCCATCCAGTGTGTCCATTTTTATGTCAGTAGTGGGGTAGTAGGTAATAGAAGTGTTAATTTAAATGCTGCAGCTCATGTGTGAGTGAGTGGAGGGTGATGTGCTGTAAGAGAGACACTCACCTGGGGCTCAACAAACAATGACTCATATCTGCTGCCATTTCCAGGCTGGTAGATGTAAGCAGAGTACACTGGAATTCTCCGCGTTTTGTCATACAGGGTGGCAAAGTGATACTTGTTATTTAAGCGCTGGCAGATCCTGGCTGCATTTGTTGGACGCAGGTTGTCACCTGGGGGGTTCTTCTCATAGAAAAACTGATCACATGCGTTTTTAAAGGATGTCACCACCTCGCTGTGTCCCAGGCAGAGGCAGCTCGCCAACACCTGCAGCAGCAGCAGCCCCAGCATGGTGGGAGGATTTCAGTGAAGGGCTCCCCTGGAAGGCAAATGCAGAGGGACACTCAGCTTGGACAGAGCTGGGCATGGCCTGGAGGCTTTTTGTGCAGGGGCACAGAGCTGGCAGAGGAGGGGATTATGAGACACCAGGAAAGAAGTAATTTCTGTCCTCCTGGATATGGAAAAATCATGAGGGCAATAAGGGTGATACCTAAACCAGGGTTTAGGCGCCCAGAGGAGGAGGCAGCATTGGGAGAAGTCAGCCTGGGTGAGGAAGGAGCCAAAGGCAACAGGAGTGTAATCACCTCTCACAGCAAAATTATCTTGCAACTGAGGCACAGCCCTGGGAGAAGGTCACCTTTTCCCACCTCTCTCCTGCTGAATTACTAATCTTAGAAAAATTAGGATTATAGTTACAAATTAGTTGTTTACTAGAATTAATGAAAAAGCAAATGGATAGATTGACCTTGCTGAAAATAATTAATTGCTAGAAGTTAGAAGGAATACTGAGCTTGAGGCAGTTATGTGAAAATCAAATAATTGATTGTCTGTCATCTTATGTTTGCTCTGCTGTGCTTACAATGGGAAAAGATGAAACTAGTAAGCAGACCCAAAGAAACAGACAATGCAATCAGAAACCCATTCTTTGAAAAATTGGACTATCCCCAGAAATCATTTGTTTTGTCATTGATAGAAAAGGTCTATAGCTCAGTGCGAGGAAGACTCACCTTACTTCCTCATTTTAAGACCCCTCCCCATAAAAATTATAGACAGGTACCTGTAAGAGAGGCAAACTGCTAAGATGCTGTGAGATGTCGAGCACACAGTGAAAAGCCTGAAGTGCATTTGTTTGTAAGTTTCTGTGGAATTTGGTAGTGGTTTGTGTTCCTGGTGGGGCTGGTAACAGCACCAGGAACTCTTGCCCCACAGTGGGGGAGTAGCGGCGGGCCGGTCGTGGCTGCCAGGAGCAGAGCTCGCATGGCAGTGGGTCGGTGGAGCTCGGGCAGCAGCAATAACAGCATTGCCTGTGTTGTTGTGGTACAGGAGCAGTGGTGGCTCCAGTTTCATTTGTGATTTAAAGGTGGCATGTTGGTGATTTTCAGTTTGGGTCACCAAGCTTGCGGGCGTCGGTGTGTGGTGACGCCTTTTGTGGGCTTGATCACAGTTTGTCAAATTCACCCTAGGCCAGAAGGTGACTGTGCTAGTATCCACACAGTGTCTGCAGTCCTGGAGGTGAAAGGGGGACACTGGCTTTCCCACAAAGATTTCTAAAGTTCCAGGCCATACTGGTAGAACAAGATGATGTTGAAATTGTGGTGACTAACATTGTGAACCCAGCTTCTTTCCTCAGCAGGAGTATGGGAGAGCCAGTGATCCACGACTGCCTGGAGACTATTGAAGCCACCTACTCCAGTCACCTGGATCTGAAGGACACCCCTCTGGAGGACGCTGAGAGCTGGTTCACTGATGGGAGCAGCTATATCATCAGTGGAAAAAGACATGCTGGGTATGCAGTTACCAACAGCAGAGAGGTAATAGAGTCTGGATCATTGCCAACAAACACCTCTGCACAAAAACTGAAATAATTGCCTTAACCCAGGCCTACTTGGCTTCAAAACCGTATGCCCTCTAGTTTTAAGAAAAAGAGAGACCCCACTGGGATAATAGGAACAGGACTGAGAGTTTTAAACACAATGGATTCAGAGGTGTTAATGAACAAATTGACTGTGATGGGAAGTGATATAGTTAAATTATAGCAGCCTTTGCAACCTACTTCGTTAGCACTAGGTAACAATCATTGGAAACTGATTAAAAGATTACCAGAATGGGAAAATATAGCAGACCAAGACTATGGGGTCTATGCACAGCTGGTGCAAACACTTCTCTGGCTTTTGGATGTACTCAAGCACAAATGT
>JAREIS010002603.1:0-33118 GCA_030060385.1 Muscicapa striata striata | reverse complement strand
CTACATAGAATCCTGGCTGCTTTTGGAGAGACAATGACTTCCTCCAAACTGCTATTAAGAAACTGGGAGGGTGTGGTTTTTTCAGAGAGAAAATGGCAAATGTTCGTGTCCAGGGCAGTGGGCCTGAGACTGGGCGTCTGACAGCTAAAATTCCGAAATGATCAGGATTTCTCCTAGACTAAAAATGCCACTACATAGACAGAGCCAAAATGGCAAATGTTCGTGTCCAGGGCAATGGGCTTGAGACTGCGCCTCTGAGAGCTAAAATTCCGAAATGATCAGGATTTCTCCCAGACTAAAAATGCCACTACATAGAATCCTGGCTACTTTTGGAGAGACAATGACTTCCTCCAAACTGGTATTAAGAAACTGGGAGGGTGTGGTTTTTTTCAGAGCCAAAATGGCAAATGTCCGTGTCCCGGGCAGTGGGCCTGAGACTGGGCGTCTGACAGCTAAAATTCCGAAATGATCAGGATTTCTCCTAGACTAATGACGCCACCACTGAGAATCCTGGCTGCTTTTCGAGAGACAATGACTTCCTCCAAACTGCTATTAAAAAACTGGGAGGGAGTGGTTTTTTTTCAGAGCCAAAATGGCCAATGTTCGTGTCCAGGGCAATGGGCCTGAGACTGGGCGTCTGACAGCTAAAATTCCGAAATGATCAAGATTTCTCCTAGACTAAAGATGCCACCACTTAGAATCCAGGCTACTTTTGGAGAGACAATGACTTCCTCCAAACTGCTATTAAGAAACTGGGAGGGTGTGGTTTTTTCAGAGAGAAAATTGAAAATGTCCGTGTCCCGGGCAGTGGGCCTGAGACTGGGCAACTGACAGCTAAAATTCCGAAATGATCAAGATTTCTCCTAGACTAAAATGGCAAATGTTCGTGTCCAGGCAATGGGCCTGAGACTGGGCTCTGACAGCTAAAATTCAAATGATCAAGATTTCTCCTAGACTAAGATGCACACTAGAATCCAGGCTACTTTGGAGAGACAATGACTTCCTCCAATGCTATTAAGAAACTGGAGGGTGTTTTTCAGAGAGAAATGGCAAATGTCTGTGTCCAGGGCAATGGGCCTGAGACGGCCTGACTAAAATTCAAATGATCAAGATTTCTCCTAGACTAAAATGCCACACTAAATCCAGGCTACTTTGAGAGACAATGACTTCTCCAAACTGTATTAAGAAACTGGAGGGTGTGGTTTTCAGAGAGAAATGCAAATGTCGTGTCCGGGCAGTGGGCCTGAGACTCAGCCTGACAGCAAAATTCAAATGATCAAGATTTCTCCAGACTAAAGATGCCACCACAGAATCCGGCTCTTTGAGAGACAATGACTTCTCAAACTCTATTAAGAAACTGGGAGGTGTGGTTTTCAGAGCAAAATGGCAAATGTTCGTGTCCAGGCAATGGGCCTGAGACTGGGCTCTGAAGCCAAAATTGAAATGATCAGGATTTCTCAGACTAAAGATGCCCACTAGAATCCTGGCTCTTTGAGAGACAATGACTTCCTCAAACTGCTATTAAGAAACTGGAGGGTGTTTTTCAGAGAAAATGGCAAATGTTGTGTCCAGGCAATGGCCTGAGACTCGCCTGACAGCAAAATTAAATGATCAAGATTTCTCCAGACAATGACGCCACCACTAGAATCCTGGCTCTTGGAGAGACATGACTTCCCAACTGCATAAGAACTGAGGTGTGTTTTTAGAGGAAAATGGCAGTGTCCAGGGCAATGGGCCTGAGACTGCGCCTGACAGCAAATCAAATGATCAAGATTTCTCCTAGACTAAGATGCCACCACTAGAATCCTGGCTCTTTGAGAGAAATGACTTCTCCAAACTGTTAAGAAACTGGGAGGGTGTTTTTCAGAGAAATGGCAAATGTCTGTCCAGGGCATGGCCAGACTGGGCTGACAGCTAAAATTCAAATGACAAGATTTCTCCAGACTAAAGATGCCACCACATAGAATCCTAGGCTCTTTGGAGAGACAATGACTTCTCCAAACTGCTATTAAGAAACTGGGAGGGTGTGGTTTTTTCAGAGAAATGGCAAATGTTGTGTCCAGGGCAATGGCCTGAGACTGGGCTGCCTGACAGCAAAATCAAATGATCAAGATTTCTCCTAGACTAAGATGCACACTGAGAATCCTGGCTGCTTTTGAGAGACAATGACTTCTCCAAACTGCTATTAAGAAACTGGAGGGTGGTTTTTCAGAGAAAATGCAAATGTTCATGTCCAGGCAATGGCCTGAGACAGCTCGACAGCCAAAATTCAAATGATCAAGATTTCCCAGACTAAAGATGCACACTAGAATCCTGGCTACTTTTGGAGAGACAATGACTTCCTCCAAACTGTATAAGAAACTGGGAGGGTGTGTTTTTCAGAGAAAATGGCAAATGTTCGTGCCAGGCATGGCCTGAGACTGGGCCTGACAGCCAAAATTCAAATGATCAGGATTTCTCCAGACTAAATGCCACCACTAGAATCCTGGCTCTTTGGAGAAATGACTTCCAAACTGCATTAAGAAACGAGGTGTGGTTTTCAGAGCAAATGGCAAATGCGTGTCCAGGAATGGCCTGAGACTGGCTGAAGCAAAATTCAAAGATAGATTTCAGACTAAAGATGCCACCACTAGAATCCTGGCTCTTGAGAGACATGACTCTCCAACTGTATTAAGAACTGGAGGGTGTGTTTTTCAGAGGAAATGGCAAATGTCGTCCAGGCAGGGCCTGAGACTGGCGCCTGAAGCAAAATTCAAATGATAGATTTCCCAGACTAAAAATGCACACATAGAATCCTGCTAGCTTTGAGAGACAATGACTTCCAAACTGTATAAGAAACTGGGAGGGTGTGTTTTTCAGAGAGAATGCAAATGTCGTCCGGCATGGGCCTGAGACTAGGCTGACAGCTAAAATTCAAATGATCAGATTTCCAGACTAAAGATGCCACCACTAGAATCCTGGCTCTTTGAGAGACAATGACTCTCCAAACCTTAAGAAACTGGAGGGTGGGTTTTTCAGAGAAAATGCAAAATGTCCTGTCCAGCATGGGCTGAGACTGGCGTCTGACAGCCAAAATTCAAATGATCAAGATTTCTCCAGACTAAATGACCACATAGAATCCTGGCTTTTGAGAGACAATGACTTCCTCCAAACTGCTATTAGAAACTGGAGGGTGGTTTTTTCAGAGCAAAATGGCAAATTGTGTCCAGGCAATGGGCCTGAGACTGGCCTGAAGCTAAAATTCAAATGATCAGATTTCTCCTAGACTAATGAGCCACCACTGAGAATCCTGGCTACTTCTGGAGAATGACTTCTCCAGACTGGTATAAGAAACTGAGGGGTGTTTTTCAGAGAAAATGGCATGCAGTGTCCAGGGCATGGGCCTGAGACTGAGCGCCTGACAGCAAAATCTCAAATGATCAGATTTCTCTAGACTCAAAGATGCCACCACTAAATCCGGCTACTTGAGAGACAATGACTTCTCCAAACTGCTATTAAGAAACTGGGAGGTGTGTTTTTCAGAGAGAAATTGCAAATGTCCAGTCCGGCAGTGGCCTGAGACTGGCGCTGAAGCTAAAATTCAAATGATCAAGATTTCTCCTAGACTAAAGATGCCACACATGAATCCTGGCTGCTTTTGGAGAGACAAATGACTTCCTCCAAACTGCTATTAAGAAACTGAGGGTGTGGTTTTTCTAGAGCCAAATGGCAAAATTCAGTGTCCAGGCAATGCTGAGACTGAGCCTGACAGCAAAATCAAATGATCAGAGATTCTCCTAGACTAAAGATGCCACCACTGAGAATCCAGGCTACTTGAGAGACAATGACTTCTCCAAACTGCTATAAGAAACTGAGGTGATGTTTTTCAGAGAAAATGGCAAATGTCGTGTCCAGGCAATGGCCTGAGACTGGCGCTGACAGCTAAAATTCAAATGATCAGGATTTTCCTAGACTAAGATGCCACCACTAGAATCCTGCTACTTTGAGAGACAATGACTTCTCCAAACTGCATAAGAAACTGAGGTGTGTTTTCAGAGAAAATGGCAAATGTCGTGTCCAGGCATGGCCTGAGACTGGCTCTGACAGCTAAATTCGAAATGATCAGATTTCTCCAGACTAAGATGCCACCACTGAGAATCCTGGCTACTTGAGAGACAATGACTTCTCCAAACTGCATTAAGAAACTGGGAGGGTGTGGTTTTTCAGAGGAAATGCAAATGTGTGTCCGGCAGGGCCTGAGATCAAGCCTAGCAAATTCAAATGATCAAGATTTCTCCTAGACTAAAGATGCCACACTTAAATCCTGGCTCTTCTGAGAGACAATGACTTCTCCAAACTGCATTAAGAAACTGGGAGGGGTGGTTTTTTCAGAGCCAAAATGGAAATGTCGGTCCAGCAGGGCCTGAGATGCAGTGCTCTGACAGCAAAATCTAAATGATCAAGATTCTCCAGACTAAATGCACACTAGAATCCCTCTTGAGAGACTGACTTCCAAACATAAGAAACTGAGGTGGTTTTTCAGAAAATGAATGTCTGTCCAGGCATGGCCTGAGACGCCTGAAGAAAATTCAAATGATGATTCCAGACTAAAAACACTAGAACCTGGCTCTTGAGAGACAATGACTCCTAAACTGCAAAGAAACTGAGGTGTGTTTTTCAGAAAATGGCAAAGTGTCCAGCAGGCTGAGACGGCCTGACAGCCAAATCAAATGACAGATTCTAGACTAAGATGACCACTAAATCCGGCCTTCAGAGACATGACTCCTCCAACTATGAAACTGAGGTGTTTCAGGTGATTTGTCAGAATGGCCTGAATGGTAAATCAAACGATCCCGACAAGCCACACTGAGAATCTGCCTGAGAGACTTCCAAATTAGAAACTGGGAGTCAGAATCAAAGTGTCCAGACTGAGACTGCCTGAGAAATCAAGATTTGACTATACCACTAAATCCGCTGAGAATACTCAACTAAGAAACGAGTGGTTTCAGAGGAATGAATGTCCTGTCGATCTGAGACTGGCCGAAGCAATCAAGATAGATTCCAGACAAGCACCACAAACCCTTGAGAAATACTTCCAAACAAAAACTGAGGGTTTAGAGAAAGCAATCTGTCGAGGGCCTGAGACTGACACAATCAATATAGATTTCCAGACAAGAGCCACAGACCCAGAAACTCTCCAAGAAGAAACTGGGAGGGGTTTCAGACAAATCAATGTGTCCACAGGCCTGAGATGGCCTAAGCAATCAAAATCAGATTTCTCAGACATGCCACACATGAATCGCTGAGACAATGACTTCCAACTGTCAAACTGAGGGGTTTTAGAGCAAAATGCAAATGTCTGTCCGGCAGGGCCTGAGACAGGCTCTGAAGCTAAAATCTAAATGATCAGATTTCCAGACTAAAGATGCCACTATAGAATCCTGCTCTTGAGAGACAATGACTTCCAAACTGCTATTAAGAAACTGGAGGGTGGTTTTTCAGAGAAATGCAAATGCTGTCCGGGCATGGGCTGAGACTGGGCGTCTGACAGCTAAATTCAAATGATGATTCTCCAGACAAAGAGCCATACATAGAATCCTGGCTGCTTTGAGAGAAATGACTCTCCAAACTGTAAGAAACTGGGGTTTTTCAGAGCAAAATGGCAAAGATGTCCAGGCAATGGGCCTGAGACTCAGCCTGACAGCTAAAATTCAAATGATCAGATTTCTCCAGACTAATGACGCCACCACTGAGAATCCTGGCTCTTGGAGAACATCTCCAAACTGCATTAAGAAACTGGAGGGTGTCTGTTTTTCAGAGCAAAATGGCAAATGCTGTCCAGGGCAGGCCTGAGACTGGGCCTGACAGCTAAAATTCAAATGATCAGATTTCTCCAGACTAAAGATGCCACACTAGAACCTGGCTTCTGAGAGAAATGACTTCCCAAACTGCTATAAGAAACTGGAGGTGTGGTTTTTCAGAGCCAAATGCAATGTGTGTCCAGGAGGCCTGAGACTGGCTGAAGCAAACAATGATCAGATTCCAGACAAATGCACACTAGAACCGGCTTGAGAAATGACTCTCCAAACTGTATTAAGAAACGGGAGGGTGGTTTCAGAGAAAGCAATGCTGTCCAGGATGGCCTAGACTGGCTGAAGCAAAATCAATGACAGATTTCTCCAGACTAAAATGCCACTACAGAACTGCTCTTGAGAGACATGACTCTCCAACTGCTTAAGAAACTGGAGGTGTGGTTTTCAGAGCAAAATGGCAATGTCGGTCCAGGCAATGGCCTGAGAGGCTGAAGCTAAAATCAATGATCAGATTTCTAGACTAAGAGCACCACTAGAATCCTGGCTCTCTGAGAGACTGACTTCCTCCACGTATTAAGAAACTGAGGGTGCAGGTTTTCAGACAGAAAATGGCTCAGTTAGTGTCCAGGCAATGGGACCTGAGACTGGCGAGCCTGACAGCAAAATTCAAAATAAGATTTTCAGACTAAAATGCCACACTAGAATCCAGGCTGCTTGAGAGACAAGACTCTCCAAACTGCTATTTACGAAACTGGGAGAGTGGTTTTTTTCAGAGCCAAATGGCAAATGTCTGTGTCCAGGCAGGCTGAGACTGGGCGCTTGAGCTAAAATCAAATGATCAGATTTCCTAGACTAAGATCTAGCCACTGAGAATCAGGCTATTTGAAGAATGATTCTCCAGAATGCATTAAAAACTGGAGGGTGAGGTTTTTCACCAAATAGCACTATGTTGTTCCAGGGCAATGGGCCTGAGATAGTGCGCTGACAGCAAATAGTATCAGGATTTCTCAGACAATGAATGCACCATTTCAAATCCAGGCTCATTCGAGACAATGACTTCTCTCGAGAGAGCTTCAAGAAACTGCGGGAGGGTGTTTTTTCAGAGAAAATGGCAAATGTCGTGTCCAGGGCAAGGGCTGAGACGGGCTCTGACAGCAAATTCAAATGATCAGATTTCTCCCAGACTAAAGATCCACTCTAGAATCAGCTACTCTTCAGAGACAAATGATCTCCAAACTGCTATTAAGAAACTGGAGAGGTGGTTTTTCTCAGAGCAAATGGCAAATGTGGTCCAGGGAATGGCCTGAGACTGGTCTCTGACAGCAAAATCAAATGATCAAGATTTCTCAGACAAAGATCCACCATAAACCGACTGAGAGACAATGATTCCCAAACTGCAGTTTAAGAAACTGGGAGGGTGGTTTTTCGAATGAAAATGCAAATGTCGTCTAGAATGGGCCTGAGACTAGGCTGACAGCTAAAATTAAATGATCAGATTTCTCCAGACAAAGATGCCACTAGATCCTGGCTTGAGCAATGACTCCAACTGCTAAGAAACTGGGGTTCAGAGAAGAATGTCTGTCGGATGGCCTGAGATGCGCTGACAGAAAACAAATGACGATTTCTCCAGACAAAATGCACATAAATCTGTACTTGAGAGACTGACTTCCAAACTGATAAGAAACTGAGGGTGTTTTTCAGAGCCAATGGCAATGTTGCCAGCAATGGGCTGAGACAAGGCCTGATAGCTAAATTCAAATGACTAGATTCAGATCAAGATGCCACCACTGAGAATCGGCTACTTGGAAGACAATGACTTCCGTGGTGAACGGGAGGCTAGGAATGATTCGCAGGCCTAGACGCTGAGCAAATCAATGATTTCACTAGTGCACATAATCCACTACTGAGAGACATCTTCCAAACTGGTTAAGAAACGAGGGTGGTTTCGAGAAATAAATGCTCGAAGGCTGAGACTGGCCTGAACAAATCTAATGACAGATTCAGAAAGATGCACCACAAATCCGCTCTTTGAGAGACAATGACTTCCCAAACTGCATTAGAAACTGGGAGGGTGGTTTTCAGAGAGAAATGAAGCTGTCCGCAGGGCCTGAGACGCCTGAAGCTAAAATTCAATGATCAGATTTCTCCTAGACAATGACACCACTAGAATCCTGGCTCTTGAGAGACAACTCTCCAATAAAGAAACTGAGGGTTGTTTTCAGAGAAAATGGCAAATGATGCCGAATGCGAGATAGGCCTGACAGCAAAACTAAATGATCAAGATTTCTAGACAAGATCCACACAGAATCCAGTCTGAGAGACAATGCTCTCCAACTCTATTAAGAAACTGGAGGGTGTGTTTTCAGAGAAATGGCAAAGTCGTCCGGCATGGGCCTGAGACTGCGCTGAAGTAAATTCAAATGATCAAGATTTCTCAGACTAAAGATGCCACACTAAATCCAGGTATTTTGAGAGACAAGACTTCTCCAAACTGCAAAGAACTGAGGGGTTTTTTCAGAGAAAATGGAAATGTCAGGTCCAGCATGGCCTGAGACTGCTCTGAGCAATTAATCAGGATTTCCAGACTAAAGATGCCACACTAGAATCCGCTCTGAGACAATGACTCTCCAACTGATAAGAAACTGAGGGTGTGTTTTTCAGAGCAAAATGGCAATGTTCGTTCCAGGAGGCCTGAGACTGGCTGACAGCTAAAATCAAATGATCAGATTCTCCTAGACTAAAGATGCCACCACTAGAATCCGGCATCTGAGAGACAATGACTTCTCCAACGCATAAGAAACTGGAGGGTGTGGTTTTTCAGAGGAAATGCAATGTCGTGTCCAGGCATGGGCCTGAGACTGGCTGAAGCAAAATCTAAATGATCAGATTTCTCCAGACTAAAGATGCCACCACTTAGAATCCGGCTCTGAGACAATGACTCTCCAAACTGATTAAGAAACTGAGGTGGTTTTTCAGAGAAATGGCAAATGTCGTGTCAGCATGGCCTGAGACTGGCGCTGAAGCTAAATTCGAAATGATCAGATTTCTCCAGACTAAAGATCCACCATAAATCCAGGCTACTTTGAGACAATGACTCTCCAAACTGCTATTAAGAAACTGGGAGGGTGGTTTTTCAGAGAAATGGCAAATGTCGTCCAGGGCAATGGGCCTGAGACTGGCGCTGACAGCAAAATTCAAATGATCAAGATTTCCCAGACTAAAATGCACACATAGAATCCTGCTCTTTGAGAGACAATGACTTCCTCCAAACTGCTATTAAGAAACTGGGAGGTGTGGTTTTTCAGAGAAAATGGCAATGTCGTGTCCAGGCAGGCTGAGACTGGCCTGAGCAAAATTCAAATGATCAAGATTTCTCAGACAAGAGCCACCATAGAATCCTGGCTCTTGGAGAGACATGACTCTCCAAACTGTATTAAGAAACTGGAGGGTGTTTTTTTCAAGCAAAATGGCAAAGTTGTTCCAGGGCAATGGGCCTGAGATGCGCCTGAGCTAGAAATTCAAATGATCAAGATTTCTCCTAGACTAAATGCCACCACTAGAATCCTGGCTCTTGTCAGAGACAATGACTTCTCCAAACTGATTAAGAAACTGGGAGGTGTGGTTTTTCAGAGCAAAATTGCAAAATGTCCGTGTACAGAGTGGCCTGAGACTGGCGCCTGACGCTAAAATCCAAATGATCAAGATTTCCCAGACTAAAGATGCACCACTAAAATCCAGGCTCTTTTGGAGAGACAATGACTTCCCAAACTGCTATTAAGAAACTGGGAGGGTGTGGTTTTTCAGAGAAAATGGCAAATGTTACTGTCCAGGCATGGGCCTGAGACTGGCCTGACAGCTAAAATTCAAATGATCAGGATTTCTCCCAGACCAAGAGCCACACATAGAATCCTGGCTGCTTTGAGAGACAATGACTTCCTCCAAACTGCTATTAAGAAACTGGGAGGGTGGTTTTTTTCAGAGAAAATGGCAAATGTCGTGTCCAGGAGGCCTGAGATGGCTGACAGCAAAATTAAATGATCAGATTTCCTAGACTAAAATGCCACCTAGAATCCGGCTTGAGAGACAATGACTCCAACTGCTAAGAAACTGGAGGTGGTTTTTCAGAGAAATGCAATGTTTCCAGCAATGGCCTGAGACTGGCTGACAGCAATGAGATTCAGACTAATGACACAAATCAGGCTTTTGAGACAATCCAATAATGACAGATTGATAAACACTGAACGCTTTGAGAGAAAGACTTCAAACTGTTAAGAACTGGAGGTGTTTAGAGAAAATGAATTTGAGCCGAGACGCTGAAATTAAAATAGATTTCCACAAAGCCACAGAACCTCTTGAGAGACAAACTTCCAAACCATTAAGAAACTGAGGTTTTTTTCAGAAATGGCAATTTGTCAGGAATGCCAGACGCTGAACAATCAAATCAGATTCCGACAAACACCATAGAACCTTGGAGACTATTCCTCAATATAAACGAGGTTCAGAGGAAATGTTGTCCAGGATGCTGAGACTGGCCTGAACAAAATCAAAGATGATTTCCAGACTAAGAGCCACCACTAGAACCTGGCTCTTGAGAAATGACTTCCAAACTGCTTAAAAACTGAGGTGTTTTCAGAATGGCAATTCCGCACGACGCTGACAATCAAATCACAAGCACAATTAAGACAAGATTTCTCCAGACTAATGAGCACATAAATCCTGGCTACTTTGAGAGATGAATCTTCCAATGGTATAAGAACTGGGAGGGTGTGTTTCAGCAGGAAATGTAATCTTGTTCCGGCAGGCCTAGACCTAGCCTGGCTTAAATCAAATGATCACAATTTCTACAGAACTAGATGCTCACTTAAACAGGCTACTTTGAGAGCAATGAGCTCCCTCAACTGGCTATAAGAAACTGAGGAGTGGTATTTCAGAACAATGAATGCACACTGATCCGGAATGGGCCTGAGACTGGCCTGAAGCAAAATCAAATGACAGATTTCTCAGACTAAGATCCACACTAAATCCGGCTCTTTGAGAGCACTTCCTCCAAACTGGTATTAAGAACTGGGAGGTGTGGTTTTTCAGAGAAAATGCAAATGTCCGTGTCCAGGAATGGCCTGAGACTGGGCCTGACAGCAAAATTCAAATGATCAAGATTTCTCCAGACTAAAGATGCCACCACTAGAATCCAGGCACTTGAGAGACAATGACTTCTCCAAACTGTATTAAGAAACTGGAGGGTGGTTTTTCAGAGAAAATGGCAAATGTCCGTGTCCAGGGCAATGGCCTGAGACTGGCGCCTGAAGCTAAAATTCAAATGATCAAGATTTCTCCAGACTAAAGATGCCACCACTAGAATCCGGCTCTTTGGAGAGACAATGACTTCCTCCAAACTGCTATTAAGAAACTGGAGGTGTGGTTTTTCAGAGCAAATGGCAAATGTTGTGTCCAGGGCAATGGCCTGAGATCAGCCTGACAGCCAAAATTCGAAATGACAGATTTCTCCAGACTAAAGCCACCACTAGAATCCTGGCTACTTTTGAGAGACAATGATTCTCCAAATGGCTATTAAGAAACTGGGAGGGTGTTTTCAGAGAAAATGGCATAGTGTCCAGGGCAATGGGCTGAGACTGCCTGACAGCAAACAAATGACAGATTCTCAGACAATGATGCCACACTAGAATCCGGCTCTTGAGAGACAATGCTTCCCAAACGTATTAAGAAACTGGAGGTGTGGTTTTCAGAGAAATGCAAATGTCCGTTCCGGCATGGGCCTGAGACTGGGCTCTGAAGCTAAAATTCAATGATCAGATTTCCAGACAAATGCACCACTAAATCCTGGCTCTTAGAGACATCTTCCTCCAAACTGCTATAAACTGGAGGTGTGTTTTCAGAGAAAATGCCTGTCCGGCATGGGCCTGAGACGCGTCTGAAGCAAAATTCAAATGTCAGATTTCCAGACTAAATGCCACACAATCAGCTCTTGGAGACATGACTTCTCAACTGCTTAGAAACTGGGAGGTGTGGTTTTCAGAGAAAATGGCAAATGTTGTGTCCAGGGCAATGGGCCTAGACTGGGCTGACAGCAAAATTCGAAATGATCAGGATTTCTCCAGACTAAAATGCCACTAGAATCCTGGCTGCTTTGGAGAGACAATGACTTCCTCAAATGTATTAGAAACTGGGAGGGGTCTTTTTCAGAGAAAATGCAAATTTGTCCAGGCAATGGGCTGAGACTGGGCGTCTGACAGCTAAAATTCAAATGATCAAGATTTCTCCAGACTAAAGATGCCACCACTAAATCCGCTACTTTGAGAGACAATGACTTCCTCCAAACTGTATTAAGAAACTGGGAGGTGTGGTTTTTCAGAGCAAATGGCAAATTCCTGTCCAGGGATGGGCCTGAGACTGGGCTCTGAAGCAAAATTCAAATGATCAGATTTCTCCAGACTAAATGCCACCACTAGAATCTGGCTCTTGAGAGACAATGACTTCCAAACTGCTATTAAGAAACTGGAGAGTGGGTTTTCAGAGCAAATGGAAATGTCGTGTCCAGGCAATGGGCCTGAGACTGGCCTGACAGCTAAAATCTAAATGATCAGATTCTCCTAGACTAATGATGCCACCACTAGAATCCTGGCTACTTTGGAGGAGCATCTTCCTAACTGTATAAGAAACTGAGGGTGTGGTTTTCAGAGCAAGAAATGCTAGTCGGCATGGGCCTGAGACTGGGCCTGACAGCAAAATCGAAATGATCAGATTTCTCCCAGACAAATGCCACACATAGAATCCTGGCTACTTTGGAGACAATGACTTCTCCAAACTGATAAGAACTGGAGGGTGGTTTTCAGAGAAATGGCAAATGTCCTGTCGGCAATGGGCCTGAGACTGGCGTCTGACAGCTAAAATTCGAAATGATCAGATTTCTCCTAGACTAAATGCACCTAGAATCTGCTGCTTGAGAACATGACTTCCTCAACTGCTATAGAAACTGGAGGTGTGGTTTTCAGAGAAAATGGCAAATGTTCGTGTCAGGCATGGGCCTGACTGGGCGTCTGACAGCTAAAATTCAATGATCGTTTCTCTGACTAAGATGCACACATAGAATCCTGCTCTTGGAGAGACATGACTTCTCACTGCTATTAAAACTGGAGGTGTGGTTTTCAGAGAAATGGCAAATGTTGTGTCCAGGGCAATGGGCTGAGACTGGCGTCTGACAGCTAAAATTCGAAATGATCAGATTTCTCCTAGACTAAAATGCCACACTGAATCTGCTACTTTTGAGACAATGCTTCTCAAACTGTATTAAGAACTGGGAGGGTGTGGTTTTTCAGAAAATGGCAAATGTCGTGTCCAGGCAATGGGCCTGAGACTGGCGTCTGACAGCTAAAATTCGAAATGATCAATTTCTCCAGACTAAAGATCCACATAGAATCTGGCTACTTTGGAGAGATACTTCCTCAAACTCTATTAAACTGGAGGGTGTTTTTCAAGAAAATGCAAATGTGTGTCAGGGCAATGGGCTGGACTGGCGTCACACTAATTCATGATCAGGATTTCTCTAGACTAAGCCCACAGAATCTGGCTCTTGAGGACATACTCCCACTGCTATTAGAACTGGGAGTTGGTTTTCAGAGCCAAAAGGCAAATTCGTGTCAGGGCAATGGGCTGAGACTGGCTCTGACAGCTAAAATTCAAATGATCAGTTTCTCCTGACTAAGTCACCATAATCTGCTTTTGGAGAGCAATACTTCTCCAACTGCTATTAGAACTGGAGGTGTGTTTCAAGAAATGAATTGTCAGGGCATGGGCTGACTGGCGTCTGAAGCTAAAATTAATCAAGTTTCTCCAGACTAATCCCTGAATCCTCTTGGAGAACTTCCTCAAACTGTTTAACTGGAGTTGGTTTCAGGAAATGCAATGTTGTCCAGCAATGGGCTGACTGGGCTCTGACAGCTAAATTCAAATGATCAGATTTCTCCTAGACTAAAGATCCACCACTAGAATCCTGGCTGCTTTGGAGAGCAATAGCTTCCTCAAACTGCTATTAAAACTGGAGGGTGTGTTTTCAGAGCAAAATGCAGGGCAATGGAGCTGAGACTGGGCGTCTGACAGCTAAAATTCCGAAATGATCAAGATTTCTCCTAGACTAAAAATTGCAATGTTCAGTGTCGGCATGGGCTGAGACTGGCGTCTGAAGCTAAATTCGAAATGATCAAGATTTCTCCTAGACTAAGATGCCACTATAGAATCTGGCTCTTGGAGACAATGACTTCCCCCAACTGCTTTAAGAAACTGGGAGGTGTGGTTTCAGAGCAAAATGGCAAATGTTCGTGTCGGGCAATGGGCCTGAGACTGGCGTCTGACAGCTAAAATTCGAAAGTCAAGATTTCCCTAGACTAAATGCCACCACAGAATCAGCCTTTTAGAGCAAGACTTCCTCAAACTGCTATTAAGAGCTGGAGGTGGTTTTCAGAAATGCAAATGTTGTGCCCAGGACAGTGGGCTGAGACTGGGCGTCTGACAGCTAAAATTCGAAATGATCAGATTCTCAGACTAATGCCCTGAGAATCTGGCTCTTCTGGAGAGACTATCTTCCTCAGATGTATTAAAACTGGGAGGTGTCATGTTTCAGGGAAAATGGCTAGTTAGTGTCAGGGCAATGGCTGGACTGGCGTCTGACAGCTAAATTCGAAATGATCAATTTCTCCAGACTAAATGCCACACTAAATCCAGGCTCTTTGAGAGACATGCTTCCTCAAACTTTGTAAGAACTGGGAGGTGTGGTTTTCAGAGAAATGGCAAATGTGTGTCAGGCAATGGGCCTGGACTGGCGTCGACAGCTAAAATTCGAAATGATCAGGATTTCTCCTAGACTAAAGCCACCATAGAATCCTGCTCTTTGGAGAGACATGACTCCTCAACTGCTATTAGAACTGGAGGTGTTGTTTTCAGAAAATGGCAAATGTGTGTCAGGCAATGGGCCTGAGACTGGGTCTGACAGCTAAATTCGAAATGATCAAGTTTCTCCTAGACTAAAGATGCCACCATAGATCTGGCTCTTTGGAGAACAACTTCCTCCAAACTGCTTTAAACTGGGAGGTGTGGTTTTCAGAGCAAAATGCAAATGTTAGTGTCAGGAATGGGCCTGAGACTGGGCTCTGAGCTAAAATTCGAAATGATCAGTTTCTCCTAGACTAAAATGCCACATAGAATCCTGCGCTTTTGGAGAGACAATGACTTCCTCCAAACTGTTTAAGACTGGAGGGTGTGGTTTCAGAGCAAAATGGCAAATGTTCGTGTCCAGGGCAATGGGCCTGAGACGGCGTCTGACAGCTAAAATTCCAGAAATGATCAGATTTCTCCTAGACTAAAGATCCACTAGAATCTGGCTGCTTTGGAGACAATGACTTCCTCCAACTGCTATTAAGACTGGGAGGGTGGTTTTCAGGCAAAATGCATGTTATGTCAGGGCAATGGCCGACTGCGTCTGACAGCTAAATTCGAATATCAGATTTCTCTGACTAAGTGCCACATGAATCGCTCTTGGAGACTGCTTCTCCAAGCTGTAGAAACTGGGAGGTGTGTTTTCAAAATGCAATGTCAGTTCAGGGCAATGGGCCTGGACTGGCGTCTGACAGCTAAAATTGAAAGATCAGTTTCTCTAGACTAAACTCATAGAATCGCTGCTTTGAGGGACTTCTCCAATGTATAAACTGGAGGTGTTTTAGAAAAATGGCAAATGTTGTGTCAGGGCATGGGCTGAGACTGGCTGACAGTAAATCAAAATCAGTTCTCAGACTAAGATCCACCACAATCAGGTACTTCTGAGAGACATGACTTCCTCAAACTGTATTAGAACTGGGAGGTGTGGTTTTCAGAAAATGCAAATGTGTGTCGGGCAGTGGGCCTAGACTGGGCGTCTGAAGCTAAATTCGAAATGTCAGATTTCTCCTGACTAAATGCACCACAGATCCTGGCTTTTGAGAGACAATGACTTCCTCAAACTCTTTAAACTGGAGGTGTGGTTTCAGAAAATGCAAATGTCCAGTGTCCGGGCAGTGGGCCTGAACTGGCGTCTGAGCTAAAATTCGAAATGATCAGATTTCTCCTAGACTAATGCCACACTAGAATCCTGGCTGCTTTGGAGAACAATGACTTCTCCAAACTGCTATTAAGAAACTGGAGGTGTGGTTTTCAGAAAAATGCAAATGTTAGTGTCAGGGCAATGGGCCTGAGACTGGGCGTCTGACAGCTAAAATTCGAAATGATCAGATTTCTCCTAGACTAAAGACGCCACCACTAGATCGCTGCTTCTGGAGAGACAATGACTTCCTCAACTGCTTTAAGAAACTGGGAGGTGTGTGTTTTCAGAGAAAATGCTGTCGTGTCAGGGCAATGGGCCTGAGACTGGGCGTCTGACAGCTAAATTCAGATGATCAAGATTTCTCTAGACTAATGCCACACTGAATCTGGCTGCTTTTGGAGACAATGACTTCCTCAAACTGCTATTAAAACTGGGAGGTGTGGTTTTCAGAGAAAATGCAAATGTGTGTCCAGGCAGTGGGCTGGACTGCGTCGACAGCTAAAATTCGAAATGATCAAGTTTCTCCTAGACTAATGCCACACTAGAATCCTGGCTCTTTGGAGACAATGACTTCCTCAAACTGCTATTAAGAAACTGGGAGGTGTGGTTTTTCAGAGAAAATGCAAATGTCGTGTCCAGGCAATGGAGCTGAGACTGGCGTCTGACAGCTAAAATTCAATGATCAGATTTCCTAGACTAAAGATCCACTAATCCTGCTGCTGGAGACAATGCTTCCTCCAACTGCTTAAGAAACTGGAGGTGTGGTTTTCAGAGAAATGCAATGTGTGTCAGGCATGGGCTGAGACTGGCGTCTGAAGCAAATTCAAGATCAGATTCTCCAGATAAAGATGCCCCTAGAATCCTGCTCTTTGAGAGACAATGACTTCCTCAAACTGCTATTAAGAAACTGGAGGGTGTGGTTTTCAGAGCAAATGGCAAATGTTGTGTCCAGGGCAATGGGCCTGAGACTGGCGTCTGACAGCTAAAATTCGAAATGATCAGATTTCTCCTAGACTAAAATCCACCACTAAATCCGGCTACTTCGGAGGCAATGACTTCTCAACTGTATTAAAACTGGGAGGTGTGGTTTTCAGAGAAAATGGCAATGTCATGTCAGGGCAATGGGCTGAGACTGGGCGTCTGACAGCTAAAATTCGAAATGATCAAGATTTCTCCTAGACTAAATATGCACCTAGAATCCTGGCTGCTTTTGGAGAGACAATGACTTCCCAACTGCTATTAAGAAACTGGAGGGTGTGGTTTTCAGAGCAAAATGGCAAATGTTGTGCCCAGGCAATGGGCCTGAGACTGGCGTCTGACAGCTAAAATTCAGAAATGATCAGTTTCTCTAGACTAAAGATACCACTACATGAATCTGGCTCTTTGGAGACAATGACTTCCTCCAAACTGTATAAGAAACTGGGAGGTGTGGTTTTTCAGAGAAAAATGCAAATGTTCGTGTCCAGGCAATGGGCCTGAGACTAAGCTCTGAAGCTAAAATTCAAATGATCAAGATTTCTCCCAGACTAAAGATGCACCACTAGAATCTGGCTCTTTGGAGAGACAATGACTTCCCAAACTGCTATTAAGAAACTGGAGGGTGTGGTTTTTCAGGCAAAATGGCAAATGTTCGTGTCCAGGGCAGGGCCTGAGACAGGCTGACAGTAAAATTCGAAATGATCAGATTTCTCCTAGACTAAAGATGCCACACTAGAATCCTGGCACTTCTTGGAGAACATGACTTCCTCCAACTGTATTAGAAACTGGGAGGGTTGTTTCAGAGAAAATGCAATGTTGTGTCCAGGGCAATGGGCCTGAGACTGCGTCTGACAGCTAAATTCAAATGATCAGGATTTCTAGACTAAATGCCACTATAGAATCTGGCTACTTCGAGAGACAATGACTTCCTCCAAACTGCTATTAAGAAACTGGGAGGTGTGTTTTCAGAGCCAAAATGGCAAATGTTAGTGTCCAGGGCAAGGGCCTGAGACTGAGCGTCTGACAGCTAAAATTCAAATGATCAAGATTCTCCTAGACTAATGCCACCACTAGAATCCAGCTCTTTGGAGAGACAATGACTTCCTCCAAACTGTATTAAGAAACTGGGAGGTGGTTTTTCAGAGCCAAAATGGCAAATGTTCGTGTCCAGGCAATGGGCCTGAGACTGGCGTCTGACAGCTAAAATTCGAAATGATCAGATTTCTCCAGACTAAAATGCCACACTAGAATCCTGGCTGCTTTGGAGAGACAATGACTTCCTCCAAACTCAAAGAACGGGAGGTGTGGTTTTTTCAGAGAAATGGCAAATGTCTGTCCAGGCAATGGCCTGAGACTGGGCTGAAGCAAAATTCAAATGATCAGATTTCTCCAGACAATGACGCCACCACTGAGAATCCTGGCCTTTGAGAGACAATGACTCTCCAAACTGCTAAAGAAACTGGAGGGTGTGTTTTTCAGAGCAAATGCAATGTTGTGTCCAGGCAATGGGCCTGAGACTGCTCTGAAGCTAAAATTCAAATGATCAGATTTCTCCAGACTAAAGATGCCACCACTATAGAATCCTGGCTCTTGAGAGACAATGACTTCTCCAAACTGCTATTAAGAAACTGGGAGGTGGGTTTTTTCAGAGCAAAATGCAAATGTCTGGTCCAGGGCAATGGGCCTGAGACAGGCCTGACAGCAAAATTCAAATGATCAGATTCTCCTAGACAAAGATGCCACCACTAGAATCCTGGCTACTTTGAGAGACAATGACTCTCCAAACTGGCTAAGAAACTGGAGGGTGGTTTTTTCAGAGGAAATGGCAAATGTAGGTCCAGGCATGGGCCTGAGACTGGGCCTGACAGCCAAATTCAAATGATCGGATTTCTCCAGACTAAAATGACCACTCATAGAATCCAGGCTCTTTGAGAGACAATGACTTCCTCCAAACTGCATTAAGAAACTGGAGGGTGTGTTTTTTCAGAAATGGCAAATGTCCGTGTCCAGGCATGGCCTGAGACTGGCCTGACAGCTAAATCAATGACAGATTCCGACTAAATGCCACACTAGAATCCTGGCTGCTTTGAGAGACAATGACTTCTCCAAACTGTATTAAGAAACTGGAGGGTGTTTTTTCAGAAATGTAATGTCCAGTATTGAGACTGGCCTGACAGCAATAAAGACAGATCTCCAGACTAAGCCATAGAATCCGCTTGAGACACTCTCCAAATATAAAACGGGAGGGGTTTTAGAAATGGCAATGTCCAGCTGGCCAGACTGCTGAATAAGATGATTGACAAGACCATGAATCTTTGAGACGACTTCCAAATAAAACGGGGTGTTTAAGAAATGTGGTCCAGGAGGGCCTGAGACTGCTGACAGCAAAATCAAATATAGACAACAAAACCCACAGAATCCTTCTTGAGACATACTTCCAATCAGAAACTGAGGTGTTTCAGAAAATGCAGCGTCCAGGCATGGCCTGAGATGAGACGCATGCAGGAAAATCAATGACTAGATTTCCCAGACAAAATGCACCAACTGCAATCCAGCTAGACTTAGAGACAATGACTTCCCATACAATAACTGGGAGGTGAGTTTATAAACTGGAAATGATGTAGTCCAGGCAAGGGCCTGAGATGAGGCTGTACAGCAAATCCGAAATGACTCAAGCATTTCTCAACCAAAGACACTCAACTAAATCCGGCTACTTGAGAGACAACTGACTTCCTGAAACATGCTTTAAGAAACTGATGTGGGAGTTTTTTCAGAGAAATGGCAAAGCTCGGTCCAGGAAGTGGGCCTGACAGACTGCGTGCCTGACATGCACTAAATCTGAATGACAAGATTTCCGACTAAAGATGCACACACTGAATCCTGGCTTTTGGAGAGACAATGACTCCTCCAAACTGCTATTAAGAAACTGGGAGGTGTGGTTTTTCAGAGAAAATGGCAAATGTATGTCCAGGCAATGGCCTGAGACTGCTCTGAAGCAAAATTCGAAATGATCAAGATTCAGACTAAGACACACAACTGGTATTGGAGAGACAATGACTTCCAAACTGCTATTAAGAAACTGGAGGGTGTGTTTTCAGAAAATGCAATGTTCGTTCCAGGCATGGCCTGAGATCGCCTGACAGCTAAAATCGAAATGATCAAGATTTCTAGACTAAAGATGCACACTAGAATCCAGGCTCTTGAGAGACAATGACTTCTCAAACTGCTATTAAGAAACGGGAGGGTGGTTTTTGAGAGAAAATGGCAAATGTCGTGTCCAGGGCAGGCCTGAGACTGGCTCTGAACAATCAAATGACAGATTTCTCCAGACTAAATGCACCACAGAATCCTGGCTCTTTGGAGACAATGACTCTCCAAACTGCATAAGAAACTGGGGGGTTTTTCAGAGCAAATGGCAAATGTTCTGTCCAGGCATGGGCCTGAGACTGGCGCTGACACAAATTCAAATGATCAGATTTCTCCAGACTAAATGCCACACTAGAATCCGGCTCTTGAGAGACAATGACTCTCCAAACTGCATAAGAAACTGGAGGGTGGTTTTCAGAGCAAATGCAAATGTCTGTCCAGGCAATGGCCTGAGACTGGCCTGACGTAAATTCAAATGATCGATTCCCGACTAATGCCACACTAGAATCCTGGCTACTTGAGAGACTGACTCCTCCAAACTGGTTTAAGAAACTGGAGGGGGTTTTCAGAGCAAATGCAAATGTCGTGCCCGGCATGGGCCTGAGACTGCCTGACAGCAAAATTCAAATGATCAAGATTTCTCCTAGACTAAAGAGCCACCACTAGAATCCTGGCTCTTTGGAGAGACTGACTTCCTCCAAACTGTATTAAGAAACTGGGAGGGTGGTTTTTGCAGAAAATGGCAAATTCGTGTCCAGGGCAATGGGCCTGATGGATGGGCTCTGAAGCAAATAGAATGATCAGATTTCTCCAGACTAAATGCCACCACTAGAATCGGCTGCTTGAGACAATGACTTCCAATCAATGCATTAAGAAACTGAGAGGTGTTCTTATCAAGAAAATTGGCAAATTCTGGCCAGGACTTGGCCTGAGACTGCATAGACTGGAAGCTAAAGTTCTATGATCAAGATTTCTCCAGACTAAGATGCACATTAGAATCCGGCTGTCTGAGACTGACTTCCAAACTGATTAAGAAACTGGGAGGTGCGTTTTAGACCAGGAAACTGGAATGCATGCTCGCAAACTGGCTAGAAACTGGAGGGTGGTATTTCCAGAGAGAAAATGTGCATTCCTCGGCATGGCCACTGGAACGGCTACTGAGAGAAATATCCAAATCGTTTCAGACAAGATGAGTTTATAGATGGTTTTGGAAAATTGCTCCGAAATGGCTTAAACTGGGAGCATGCTAAAATTCAGAACTGATGGCAATTTTCAGACTACAGGCAATGGGCCTGAGACTGGCTTTGACAGAAATCTCAAAGATCAGATTTCAGACTAAGATTTCTCAGATCCGGCATTTGAAGCAATCTCCTCCAAAGGCTAGAAACTGGGAGTGAATTCAGAGAATAATGGAATGTAGTGACCTGGCACAATGAACTGGCCTGACTAAATCAATGACTTCTCCAACTGAAGAAAGAAGTGTCCAGTGCTTTTAGAAATGGCAAATGTTCTCCAAAGCTATAAGGACCAGGAGTGGGCTTGCAGAAAATGCAAATGTCATTCAGGAATGGCCTAGACTGGCCGACCAGAGAATCCGCACTGGAGAATTTCTCCAACTAACATGTAAGAAGGGAGGGTGTTTTTCATCAGAATCAAATGCTGTTCAGGAAGGTGGAGGCGCTGTCAAGCCAAATCAAATTCAATGCAGGGCAAATCCAGAACCCACTTGAGACAAATTCCAAACTTAGACTACAGATTCTCCAAACTGCAATTAGAAACTGGGAGGTTGGGCATTTCCAGAAACTGCATAAAAATGGAGTGTTTCCAGACAAAATGCAATTGAAGGCTAAATTGAGACAATTTCTCCTAAAATAGACATGGATTTCTCTAGCAAGAGCAATGAATCCTGCTGGAGAGGAAACTGCAGATGGTTATGATCTAGAGGAAATGTCATCCGTGCCAGGAATGGGCCTGAGATGCCTGCAGCTAAAGTTCTGAAGCTCTGAATTTCTAAATCAAATGATGCAGATCACATAGAACTGAGCACTTTGAGAACATACTTCTCCGAAACTGACTTTAGAACTGGATAGGGTGGTTTTTGAGAGAAAATTGCAAATGTCCGTGCCGGAGTGGGCCTGAGACTGGGCGACAGTAAAATTCAAAGATCAATTTCTCCTAGACTAAAGATGCACCACATAGAATCCTGGCCTTTTCGAGAGACAATGACTCTCCAAATTTAAAACGGGAGGGTGGGTTTTTTCAGAGAAAAATGGCAAATTCCGTGTCCAGGCAGGGCCTGAGACTGGGCGTCTGACAGCTAAAATCAAATGATCAAGATTCTCCAGACTAAAGATGCCACACTAGAATCCGGCTCTTTTGAGAGACAATGACTTCTCCAAACTGCTTTAAGAAACTGGGAGGGTGTGGTTTTCAGAGAAATGGCAAATGTCTGTCCAGGGCAATGGGCCTGAGACTGGCCTGACAGCTAAAATTCAAATGATCAGGATTTCTCCTAGCTAAGAGCCACCACTAGAATCCTGGCTCTTTGAGAGACAATGACTTCCTCCAAACTGCATTAAAAACTGGAGGGGGTTTTTTCAGAGAAATGGCAATGTTTGTCCAGGGCATGGCCTGAGAGGGCCTGACAGCTAAAATTCAAATGATCAGATTTCTCCAACTAAAATGCCACCATAGAATCCTGGCTCTTTTGGAGAGACAATGACTTCCTCAAACTGCTATTAAGAAACTGGGAGGGTGTGTTTTTCAGAGAAAATGGCAAATGTTGTGTCCAGGGAATGGGCTGAGATGGCCTGACAGCTAAAATTCAAATGATCAAGATTTCTCCCAGACTAAATGCCACCACTAGAATCCTGGCTCTTTGAGAGACTGACTTCCTCCAATGTATTAAGAAACTGGGAGGTGTTTTTTCAAGGAAAATGGCAATTTGTGTCCAGGGCAATGGGCCTGGACTGGGCCAGCTAAAATTCAAATGATCAAGATTTCTCTAGATTAAAGATCCACCACTTACAATCAGGCACTTAGAGCAATGACTTCTCAAACTGTATAAGAAAATGGGAGGGTGTTGTTTCAGAAAAATTGCAAATGTCCGTGTCCGGCAGTGGGCCTGAGACTGGGCGCTGCAGCTAAAATTCGAAATGATAAGATTTCTCCTGACTAAGATGCCACTCTAGAATCCTGGCTGCTTTTGGAGACAATGACTTCTCAAACTGCTTTAGACTGGGAGGTGTGGTTTCAGAGCCAAAATGGCAAATGTTCGTGTCAGGCAATGGGCCTGAGACTGGCGTCGACAGCTAAATTCTGAAATATCAGGATTTCTCTAGGCTAAATGCCACACTTAGAATCCAGGCTACACTTTGGAGAGACAATGACTTCCTCCAAACATGCTTTAAAACTGGGAGGGTGTGTTTTTTCAGAGAAAATGGCAAATGTTACTGTCAGGCAGTGGGCCTGAGACTGGGCGCTGACAGCTAAAATTCCGAAATGATCAGATTTCTCCAGACTAAAAATGTCACTACATAGAATCCTGGCTCTTTTGGAGAGACAATGACTTCCTCAAATGCTATTAAGAAACTGGGAGGGTGTGGTTTTTCAGAGCCAAAATGGCAAATGTTCAGTGTCCAGGGCATGGGCCTGAGACGGGCGCCTGAAGCTAAAATTCAAATGATCAGATTTCTCCCAGACCTAAAATGCCACCACTGAGAATCCTGGCTGCTTTTGGAGAGACTGACTTCCTCCAAACTGCTATTAAGAAACTGGGAGGTGTGGTTTTTTCAGAGAAAATGGCAAATGTCCGTGTCCGGGCAATGGGCCTGAGACTGGCCTGAAGCTAAAATTCTAAATGATCAGATTCTCCTAGACTAAGACCACACTGAGAATCCTGGCTCTTGGAGACAATGATTCTCCAAACTGCTATTAAAAACTCAAAGATGCCACCACTTACTATCCAGGCTACTTCTAGAGACAATGACTCTCCAAACTGGTATTAAGAAAACTGAGGGATGTGGGTTTTTTCAGAAAATTGAAATGTCCGTGTCCTGGCAGTGGGCCTGAGATGGGCCTGACAGCTAAAATTCAAATGATCAAGATTTCTCCTAGACTAAAGATGCCACCACTTAGAATCCAGGCTACTTTGGAGAGACAATGACTTCCTCCAAACTGGTGGATAAGAAACTGGGAGGTGGGTTTTTCAGAGAGAAAAAGTAAATGTCTGTGTCCCGGGCAGTGGGCCTGAGACTGGGCGTCTGACAGCTAAAATTCCGGGAAATGATCAGGATTTCTCCACTTCTCCAAACTGCTATTAAGAAACTGGGAGGGTGTGTTTTTCAGAGCCAAAATGGCAAATGTTCGTGTCCAGGAATGGGCCTGAGACTGCGCCTGAAGCAAAATTCAAATGATCAGATTTCTCCAGACTAAAATGCCACACTAGAATCCTGGCTACTTTTGAGAGACAATGACTTCCTCCAAACTGCTATTAAGAAACTGGGAGGGTGTTTTTCAGAGCCAAAATGGCAAATGTTTGTCCAGGGCATGGGCCTGAGACTGGCGCTGACAGCAAAATTCAAATGATCAGATTCTCTAGACTAATGACCACACTAGAATCCGGCTACTTTGGAGAGACAATGACTCCTCCAAACTGCTATTAAGAAACTGGAGGGTGTTTTTCAGAGAAAATTGCAAATGTCCGTGTCCGGGCAGTGGGCCTGAGAACTGGGCCTGACAGCTAAAATTCAAATGATCAAGATTTCTCCTAGACTAAAGATGCCACACTAGAATCCAGGCTCTTTTGGAGAGCAATGACTTCCTCCAAACTGCTATTAAGAAACTGGGAGGTGTGTTTTTCAGAGAGAAATGGCAAATGTTATGTCCAGGGCATGGGCCTGAGACGCGCTGACAGCAAAATTCAAATGATCAGGATTTCTCCAGCTAAAGCACCACTAGAATCCGGCTCTTGAGAGACTGACTTCCTCAAATGTATTAAGAAACTGGGAGGTGTGTTTTCAAGAAATGGCATGTTGTGTCCAGGAATGGGCCTGAGACTGCCTGACAGCTAAAATTCAAATGATCAAGATTTCTCCTAGACTAAGATGCCACCACTGAATCCGGCTACTTTTGGAGACAATGACTTCTCCAAACTGCTATTAAGAAACTGGGAGGGTGGTTTTTCAGAGCAAAATGAATGTCGTGTCCGGCAGGGCCTGAGACTGGTCTGACAGCTAAAATTCAAATATCAAGATTTCTCCAACTAAAGATGCCACCACTTAGAATCTGGCTCTTTGGAGAGACAATGACTTCTCCAAACTGCTATTAAGAAATGGGAGTGTGTTTTTTCAGAGAGAAAATGGCAAATGTCAGTGTCAGGCATGGCCTGAGACTGGAGCTGACAGCTAAAATCTCAAATGATCAGGATTTCTCCAGACTAATGCCACACTAGAATCCTGGCTGCTTTTGGAGAGACAATGAACTTCCTCAGATGCATAAGAAACTGGGAGGGTGGCTTTTTCAGAAGCAAAATGGCCAATGTATGTCCAGGGCAATGGGCTTGAGACTGCCCTGACGCTAAAATTCAAATGATCAGATTTCTCCAGACTAAAATGCCACTACATAGAATCCTGGCTACTTGAGAGACAATGACTTCTCCAAACTGCTATTAAGAAACTGGGAGGGTGTTTTTTCAGAGAAAATGGCAAATGTCTGTCCAGGCATGGGCCTGAGACAGGGCGTCTGACAGCTAAAATTCAAATGATCAAGATTTCTCCTAGATAAGATGCCACACTAGAATCCAGGCTACTTATTTGCAGAGACAACGACTTCTCCAAATTAAAGGCTAAGAAACTGGGAGGGTGTGAGCTTTTTCAGAGAGAAATTGAAAATGTCCTGTCCTCTGGGATACAGGCCTGAGACTGGGCGTCTGACAGCTAAAATTCAAATGATCAAGATTCTCCTAGACCAAAGATGCCACACACAGGAATCCTGGCTGCTTTTGAGAGACAATGACTTCCTCCAAACTGCTATTAAAACTGAGGGTGGTGGAGCCTTTTTCAGAGCCAAATGCAGACAAATGCTAGTGTCCAGGGCAGGGGTCTGAGACTGCCTGACAGCTAAAATTCCGAAATGATCAAGATTCTCTAGACAAAGATACCACCACTTAGAATCTAGGCTACTTTTGGAGGACAATGACTTCTCCAAACTGCTATTAAGAACTGGGAGGTGTTGTTTTTCAGAGAAAATGGCAAATGTTAGTGCCCAGGCAATGGGCCTGAAACTGGGCGTCTGACAGCTAAAATTCCGAAATGATCAGGGTTTCTCGGCAATGGGCCTGAGACTGGGCGTCTGACAGCTAAAATTCAAATGATCAAGATTTCTCCTAGACTAAAGATGCCACCACTTAGAATCCAGGCTACTTTTGGAGAGACAATGACTTCTCCAAACTGGTATTAAGAAACTGGGAGGGGTGTGGTTTTTTCAGAGAGAAAATGGAAAATGTTACTGTCCAGGGCAGTGGGCCTGAGACTGGGCGTCTGACAGCTAAAATTCAAATGATCAAGATTTCTCCTAGACTAAAGATGCCACCACTTAGAATCGTGGTTACTTTTGGAGAGACAATGACTTCCTCCAAACTGCTATTAAGAAACTGGGAGGGTGTGGTTTTTTGAGAGCCAAAATGGCAAATGTTCGTGTCCAGGGCAATGGGCCTGAGACTGGGCGTCTGACAGCTAAAATTCAAATGATCAAGATTTCTCCTAGACTAAAGATGCCACCACTTAGAATCAAGGCTACTTTTGGAGAGACAATGACTTCCTCCAAACTGCTATTAAGAAACTGGTAGGGAGTGGTTTTTTTTCAGAGCCAAAATGGCAAATATTCCTGTCTAGGGCAAAGGGCCTGAGACGGCGCCTCTGAGAGTCAAAATTCCGAAATGATCAGGATTTCTCCCAGACTAAAAATGCCACTACATAGAATCCTGGCTACTTTTGGAGAGACAATGACTTCCTCCAAACTGCTATTAAGAAATTGGGAGAGTGGGTTTTTTTTAGAGCCAAAATTGCAATTGTTAGTGTCCTGGGCAATGGGCCTGAGACTGGGCGTCTGACAGCTAAAATTCCGAAATGATCAGGATTTCTCCTAGACTAATGACGCCACCACTGAGAATCCTGGCTACTTCTGGAGAGATTGTATCGTCCTCCTAGATGGTATTAAGAAACTGGGAGGGTGTCATGTTTTTCAGCAGGAAAATGGCAAATGTTAGTGTCCAGGGCAATGGGCCTGAGACTGGGCGTCAAATGATCAAGATTTCTCCTAGACTAAAGATGCCACCACTTAGAATCCAGGCTACTTTCGAGAGACAATGACTTCCTCCAAACTGCTATTAAGAAACTGGGAGGGTGTGGTTTTTTTCAGAGAGAAAATGGCAAATGTTAGTGTCCAGGCAGTGGGCCTGAGACTGGGCGTCTGACAGCTAAAATTCAAATGATCAAGATTTCTCCTAGACTAAAGATGCCACTACATAGAATCCTGGCTGCTTTTGGAGAGACAATGACTTCCTCCAAACTGCTATTAAGAAACTGGGAGGGTGTGGTTTTTTTCAGAGAAAATGGCAAATGTCCGTGTCCAGGGCAGGGGCCTGAGACTTTTTTTCAGAGCCAAAATGGCAAATGTTCGTGTCCAGGGCAATGGGCCTGAGACTGGGCGTCTGACAGCTAAAATTCAAAATGATCAAGATTTCTCCTAGACTAAAGATGCCACCACATAGAATCCTGGCTGCTTTTGGAGACAATGACTTCCTCCAAACTGCTATTAAGAAACTGGGAGGGTGTGGTTTTTTTCAGAGCCAAAATGGCAAATGTTCGTGTCCAGGGCAATGGGCCTGAGACTGGGCGTCTGACAGCTAAAATTCCGAAATGATCAAGATTTCTCCTAGACTAAAGATGCCACCACTGAGAATCCTGGCTGCTTTTGGAGAGACAATGACTTCCTCCAAACTGCTATTAAGAAACTGGGAGGGTGTGGTTTTTTCAGAGAGAAAATGGCAAATGTTCGTGTCCAGGGCAATGGGCCTGAGACTGGGCGTCTGACAGCTAAAATTCCGAAATGATCAAGATTTCTCCTAGACTAAAGATGCCACTACATAGAATCCTGGCTGCTTTTGGAGAGACAATGACTTCCTCCAAACTGCTATTAAGAAACTGGGAGGGTGTGGTTTTTTTCAGAGCCAAAATGGCAAATGTTCGTGTCCAGGGCAATGGGCCTGAGACTGGGCGTCTGACAGCTAAAATTCCGAAATGATCAAGATTTCTCCCTAGACTAAAATGCCACCACATAGAATCCTGGCTGCTTTTGGAGAGACAATGACTTCCTCCAAACTGCTATTAAGAAACTGGGAGGGTGTGGTTTTTTTTTCAGAGCCAAAATGGCAAATGTTCGTGTCCAGGGCAATGGGCCTGAGACTGGGCGTCTGACAGCTAAAATTCCGAAATGATCAAGATTTCTCCTAGACTAAAGATGCCACCACTTAGAATCCTGGCTACTTTTGGAGAGACAATGACTTCCTCCAAACTGCTATTAAGAAACTGGGAGGGTGTGGTTTTTTTCAGAGCCAAAATGGCAAATGTTAGTGTCCAGGGCAATGGGCCTGAGACTGGGCGTCTGACAGCTAAAATTCCGAAATGATCAGGATTTCTCCTAGACTAATGATGCCACCACTGAGAATCCTGGCTACTTCTGGAGAGACTGTATCTTCCTCCTAGATGGTATTAAGAAACTGGGAGGGTGTCATGTTTTTCAGCAGGAAAATGGCCTATGTTAGTGTCCAGGGCAATGGGCCTGAGACTGGGCGTCTGACAGCTAAAATTCCGAAATGATCAAGATTTCTCCTAGACTAAAGATGCCACCACTTACAATCCAGGCTACTTTTGGAGAGACAATGACTTCCTCCAAACTGCTATTAAGAAACTGGGAGGGTGTGGTTTTTTTCAGAGAGAAAATTGCAAATGTCCGTGTCCAGGGCAGTGGGCCTGAGACTGGGCGTCTGACAGCTAAAATTCCGAAATGATCAAGATTTCTCCTAGACTAAAGATGCCACTACATAGAATCCTGGCTGCTTTTGGAGAGACAATGACTTCCTCCAAACTGCTATTAAGAAACTGGGAGGGTGTGGTTTTTTTCAGAGCCAAAAAATGGCAAATGTCCGTGTCCAGGGCAATGGGCCTGAGACTGGGCGTCTGACAGCTAAAATTCCGAAATGATCAAGATTTCTCCTAGACTAAAGATGCCACTACATAGAATCCTGGCTGCTTTTGGAGAGACAATGACTTCCTCCAAACTGCTATTAAGAAACTGGGAGGGTGTGGTTTTTTTCAGAGCCAAATGGCAAATGTTCGTGTCCAGGGCAATGGGCCTGAGACTGGGCGTCTGACAGCTAAAATTCCGAAATGATCAAGATTTCTCCTAGACTAAAGATGCCACCACATAGAATCCTGGCTACTTTTGGAGAGACAATGACTTCCTCCAAACTGCTATTAAGAAACTGGGAGGGTGTGGTTTTTTTCAGAGCCAAAATGGCAAATGTTAGTGTCCAGGGCAATGGGCCTGAGACTGGGCGTCTGACAGCTAAAATTCCGAAATGATCAAGATTTCTCCTAGACTAAAGATGCCACTACATAGAATCCTGGCTGCTTTTGGAGAGACAATGACTTCCTCCAAACTGCTATTAAGAAACTGGGAGGGTGTGGTTTTTTTTTTCAGAGCCAAAATGGCAAATGTTCGTGTCCAGGGCAATGGGCCTGAGACTGGGCGTCTGACAGCTAAAATTCCGAAATGATCAAGATTTCTCCTAGACTAAAGATGCCACTACATAGAATCCTGGCTGCTTTTGGAGAGACAATGACTTCCTCCAAACTGCTATTAAGAAACTGGGAGGGTGTGGTTTTTTCAGAGAGAAAATGGCAAATGTTCGTGTCCAGGGCAATGGGCCTGAGACTGGGCGTCTGACAGCTAAAATTCCGAAATGATCAAGATTTCTCCTAGACTAAAGATGCCACTACATAGAATCCTGGCTGCTTTTGGAGAGACAATGACTTCCTCCAAACTGCTATTAAGAAACCTGGGAGGGTGTGGTTTTTTTCAGAGCCAAAATGGCAAATGTTCGTGTCCAGGGCAATGGGCCTGAGACTGGGCGTCTGACAGCTAAAATTCCGAAATGATCAGGATTTCTCCTAGACTAAAGATGCCACCACTGAGAATCCTGGCTGCTTTTGGAGAGACAATGACTTCCTCCAAACTGCTATTAAGAAACTGGGAGGGTGTGGTTTTTTTCAGAGCCAAAATGGCAAATGTTCGTGTCCAGGGCAATGGGCCTGAGACTGGGCGTCTGACAGCTAAAATTCCGAAATGATCAAGATTTCTCCTAGACTAAAGATGCCACCACTTAGAATCCAGGCTACTTTTGGAGAGACAATGACTTCCTCCAAACTGCTATTAAGAAACTGGGAGGGTGTGGTTTTTTCAGAGCCAAAATGGCAAATGTTAGTGTCCAGGGCAATGGGCCTGAGACTGGGCGTCTGACAGCTAAAATTCCGAAATGATCAGGATTTCTCCTAGACTAATGACGCCACCACTGAGAATCCTGGCTACTTCTGGAGAGACTGTATCTTCCTCCAAACTGGTATTAAGAAACTGGGAGGGTGTCATGTTTTTCAGCAGGAAAATGGCAAATGTTAGTGTCCAGGGCAATGGGCCTGAGACTGGGCGTCTGACAGCTAAAATTCCGAAATGATCAAGATTTCTCCTAGACTAAAGATGCCACCACTTAGAATCCAGGCTACTTTTGAGAGACAATGACTTCCTCCAAACTGCTATTAAGAAACTGGGAGGGTGTGGTTTTTTCAGAGCCAAAATGGCAAATGTTCGTGTCCAGGGCAATGGGCCTGAGACTGGGCGTCTGACAGCTAAAATTCCGAAATGATCAAGATTTCTCCTAGACTAAAGATGCCACCACTAGAATCCTGGCTGCTTTTGGAGAGACAATGACTTCCTCCAAACTGCTATTAAGAAACTGGGAGGGTGTGGTTTTTTTCAGAGCCAAAATGGCAAATGTTCGTGTCCAGGGCAATGGGCCTGAGACTGGGGCGTCTGACAGCTAAAATTCCGAAATGATCAAGATTTCTCCTAGACTAAAGATGCCACCACTTAGAATCCTGGCTGCTTTTGGAGAGACAATGACTTCCTCCAAACTGCTATTAAGAAACTGGGAGGGTGTGGTTTTTTCAGAGCCAAAATGGCAAATGTTCGTGTCCAGGGCAATGGGCCTGAGACTGGGCGTCTGACAGCTAAAATTCCGAAATGATCAAGATTTCTCCTAGACTAAAGATGCCACTACCTAGAATCCTGGCTGCTTTTGGAGAGACAATGACTTCCTCCAAACTGCTATTAAGAAACTGGGAGGGTGTGGTTTTTTTCAGAGCCAAAATGGCAAATGTTCGTGTCCAGGGCAATGGGCCTGAGACTGGGCGTCTGACAGCTAAAATTCCGAAATGATCAAGATTTCTCCTAGACTAAAGATGCCACCACTTAGAATCCTGGCTACTTTTGGAGAGACAATGACTTCCTCCAAACTGCTATTAAGAAACTGGGAGGGTGTGGTTTTTTTCAGAGCCAAAATGGCAAATGTTAGTGTCCAGGGCAATGGGCCTGAGACTGGGCGTCTGACAGCTAAAATTCCGAAATGATCAAGATTTCTCCTAGACTAAAGATGCCACCACATAGAATCCTGGCTGCTTTTGGAGAGACAATGACTTCCTCCAAACTGCTATTAAGAAACTGGGAGGGTGTGGTTTTTTTCAGAGCCAAAATGGCAAATGTTCGTGTCCAGGGCAATGGGCCTGAGACTGGGCGTCTGACAGCTAAAATTCCGAAATGATCAAGATTTCTCCTAGACTAAAGATGCCACCACTGAGAATCCTGGCTGCTTTTGGAGAGACAATGACTTCCTCCAAACTGCTATTAAGAAACTGGGAGGGTGTGGTTTTTTTCAGAGCCAAAATGGCAAATGTTCCTGTCCAGGGCAATGGGCCTGAGACTGGGCTCTGACAGCTAAAATTCCGAAATGATCAAGATTTCTCCCAGACTAAAAATGCCACTACATAGAATCCTGGCTACTTTTGGAGAGACAATGACTTCCTCCAAACTGCTATTAAGAAACTGGGAGGGTGGTTTTTTTTTCAGAGCCAAAATGGCAAATGTTAGTGTCCAGGGCAATGGGCCTGAGACTGGGCGTCTGACAGCTAAAATTCCGAAATGATCAGGATTTCTCCTAGACTAATGACGCCACCACTGAGAATCCTGGCTACTTCTGGAGAGACTGTATCTTCCTCCTAGATGGTATTAAGAAACTGGGAGGGTGTCATGTTTTTCAGCAGGAAAATGGCCTACGTTAGTGTCCAGGGCAA
The DNA here is from genome assembly GCA_030060385.1 of Muscicapa striata striata. Taxonomy (NCBI): domain Eukaryota; kingdom Metazoa; phylum Chordata; class Aves; order Passeriformes; family Muscicapidae; genus Muscicapa; species Muscicapa striata. Next base: position 650 of record JAREIS010002603.1, on the reverse strand, counting down.
TGGGCCTGAGACTGGGCGTCTGACAGCTAAAATTCCGAAATGATCAAGATTTCTCCTAGACTAAAGATGCCACCACTTAGAATCCAGGCTACTTTTGGAGAGACAATGACTTCCTCCAAACTGCTATTAAGAAACTGGGAGGGTGTGGTTTTTCAGAGAGAAAATGGCAAATGTCCGTGTCCAGGGCAGTGGGCCTGAGACTGGGCGTCTGACAGCTAAAATTCCGAAATGATCAAGATTTCTCCTAGACTAAAGATGCCACCACTTAGAATCCAGGCTACTTTTGGAGACAATGACTTCCTCCAAACTGCTATTAAGAAACTGGGAGGGTGTGGTTTTTTTCAGAGAGAAAATGGCAAATGTCCGTGTCCAGGGCAGTGGGCCTGAGACTGGGCGTCTGACAGCTAAAATTCCGAAATGATCAAGATTTCTCCTAGACTAAAGATGCCACTACATAGAATCCTGGCTGCTTTTGGAGAGACAATGACTTCCTCCAAACTGCTATTAAGAAACTGGGAGGGTGTGGTTTTTTCAGCCAAAATGGCAAATGTTCGTGTCCAGGGCAATGGGCCTGAGACTGGGCGTCTGACAGCTAAAATTCCGAAATGATCAGGATTTCTCCTAGACTAAAGATGCCACCACTGAGAATC
>JAREIS010002602.1:0-23832 GCA_030060385.1 Muscicapa striata striata | reverse complement strand
GTGGGGTCTGAGAGTTGCTGAGCCAGCAGAAGGTGCTGTCTCTGGTGCTGGGGAATGAAATTTGGAATTTTAGGGAAAAATTTGGGAAGGTTTAGGAAAAATTTAGAATTTTTTGGATTTTTGAGGATTTTTGGGATTTTGAGGATTTTCAGCATTTTTAAGGATTTTGAGAATATCTTGGAATTTTTCAGGATTTTCTGAGGTTTTCTAGGGGAATTTTAGGAATTTTTGGGAAATTTTGAGAATTTTGGGGAAATTTTGGGGATTTTGGAGGTTTTTAGAGAATTTTGGGGGATTTTTGAGGATCCGAGTTGCTGAGCCAGCAGAAGGTGCTGCCACTGGTACTGGGGAAATGAGAAATTTGGGAATTTTGGGAAAAAATTGGGAAATTTTTGGTTTTTTGCAATTTTCAGCATTTTTGAAGGTTTTGAGAATTTTTGGGGATTTTTTGGGGATTTTAGAATTTTTACAGGAAATTGTTGAAATTTTGGAAATTTTGGAGATTTTTAGAGAATTTTGGGGGATTTTGGGGGATCCGAGTTGCTGAGCCAGCAGAAGGTGCTGTCTCTGGTGCTGGGGGAAATGAGAAATTTGGGAATTTTGGGGAAAATTTTGGGAAGTTTGGATATTTTTAGGGTATTTTGGGTGGATTTTGGTTCCTAAATTGCCCCAAATTCCCATTTTCTCACCTGCAGGGCCTGGGGGAACCTGTGCAGCTCTGCCAGGCGCTCCCCAATTTTCCTGTGGGCAGCAGCCCAGCCCAGGGGTGCCCAGAATGTTCCAGAACCTGCAGCTCCTCCCTGGGCTCCTCCAGAGCCTCCTGGGACCCACCTGGGAAGGGAAAAATCCCATTTTAGGGCAAGCCTAAACAATCCCAGAAATTGCTACAAAAAACCCAAGAAATTCCCAGAAAATTTGAAGAAATTCGCAGCAAAATTCACATTAAAATGAAAAAAAAGGTGCAAAAATCAAAGGGATTCTCAGTAAAATTCCCAGTAAAATTCAGGGAATTGCCACAAAAATCTGAGGGATTAAAAAAATAATTTTAAAAAAATTTGCAGGAAATTCCAACAAAAAAAAAAAAAAAAAAAAAAAAAAAAAAAAAAATTTAAGACATTTCCAGTAAAATTCCCACAAAAATCCAAGAAATTCTCACAAAAATCCAAGAAATTCCAAAAAAAGAAAAAAAAGCATTCCAGGAAATTCCTGCCAAAAAAAAAATCCCAGAAAAATTTACGGAATTCCCACAAAAATTCCACCAAAAATTAAAAAAAAAAAAAATCCCAGAAAGATTCATAAAAAAACTCCCACAAAAATCCAAGAAATTCCCAGAAAAATTTCCACAAAATTTCCAGAAATTCCCAGAAAAATTCAAGAAATTCCCACTAAAATTATCAGAAAATTCCAAGAAATTCAGACAAAAATTCCCACAAAAATCAAAAAAATTCCCCAAAAAATCCAAGGAATTCCATAAAAATTAAAAAAAAAAAAAAAAAAAAATCCAGGAAATTCCAAAATAAATTCCACAAAAATTTAAGAAATTCCCACAAAATTCCAAGGAATTCCCACAAAAATAATAATTAAAATAATTACAAGACATTCCCACAAAAAAAAAAAAAATTTAAAAAAATCCAAGAAATTCCCAGAAAAAATTCCACAAAAGTTCAGGAAAAATCCACAAAAAATTTTAAAAATTCCCATTAAAAATGCATGGAATTCCCACAAAAATAAAAAATTAAAAAAAAAAAATTAGGAAATTCCCAAAAAAAAAAAAAAAAATTCCCACAAAACTAAATTCTCATAAAAATTGAAGAAATTTCCACAAAAATTCCCACAAAGATCCCAGAATTTCCATAATAATTCCCCCAAAATTCCCACAAAAATCTAAAAAAAAAAAAAAAAAAAAAACCACAAAAATCCAAGGAATTCCCATAAAAATTCCCATAAAATTCCATGAAATTCCCACAAAAATTCAGGAAATTTCCACCAAAAATTCAAGAAATTCCTCCAAAAATTCCCACAAAAATTCAGGGAATATCCACAAAAATTTAAAAAAAAAATCCAAAAAAATTCCCACAAAAATCCAAGAAATTCTCACAAAAATTCCCACAAAAATCAAACAAATTCCAATCAAAATCCAAGGAATTCCCACAAAATCCCAGAACATCCCAGAATTTCCAGCTCCTCCCTGTGCTGCTCCAGAGCCTCCTGGGACCGACCCCAGTTCCCATTTCCCAGTTCATTTCCAGTCCATCCCAGTCCATCCCAAAATTCCCACATTTTTTCTTTGGATTTCTGAAGTTCTGGGAATCAGAAATTAAAAAAAAAAAATTTAAAAAAATTAAATTGAGAATTTTGGGGAATTTTTGGAATTTCCACAAAAATTAAAAAAAAAAAAAAAAAAAAAAAAAAACCAAGAAATTCCTGCAAAAATAAAGAAAATTCTTATAAAAATTCAGAATTCCCCCAAAATCTTGGGGATTTTCCTTGGATTTCTGCAATTTTGGAATAAGAAATTAAAAAAATAATAATTTTTTATGGAAATTATTGTGAATTTTCACAAAAATAAAATTTAAAAATTCTCACAAAAATTCAAGGTCTTTTTACTAAAATCCAGAATATAAAAAAAAAAAAAAGATGGAATTAAAAAAAAAATAAATAAAAAATGGGAATTTTCGTTGGATTTTGCAATTGTGGGAATAAGAAACTTTAAAAAGAACTGGGAATTTTATGGGAATATTTGGGAATTTTCAAAACAATAAAAAAAAATTCACAAAAATTCAAGAAATTTTCACAAAAATCCAGAATATTTAAAAAAAAACAAAAACATGGAATTAAACAAAAAAAAAAATTAGGAATTTTCTTTGGATTTCTGCAATTGTGGGAATGTTGAGAAATTTTAAAAATAAATAAAATTGGAATTCTTGGGAATTCTCACAAAAGTTCAAGAAATTCCCACAAAAATACAGAAAATTAAAAAAAAAAAAAATCCATGGAATTCCCCCAAAAGGGAATTTTCCTTGGATTTCTGAAATTTTAGAATGAGAATTCCCAAAAAATAGGAATTTTTGAATTTTAGGGGAAATTTCCCCCAAAAACCCCAAAAATTCCCATAAAAATTCAAGAATTTCTGCAAAAATAAAAGAAATTTCTATAAAAATTTAGAATTCCCACAAAAATTTGGAATTTTCTTTGGATTTTGTGATTTTGGGAATGAGAAATTTTTAAAAATTAAATTTGGAATTTTGGGGGAATTTTTGGGAATTTCTAAGAAAAAAAAAAAAATTCCCATAAAAAAATTCAAGAAATTCTCAGAAAAACTTTTCAAAAAATTTCCATAAAAATTCCTGAAATTCCCAAAATTTGGGTGGATTGAAAATTTGGGAAATTTGAATTTTGGGGAAAAAAGGAAAATTGGGCGATTTTGGGGATATTTGGGTGAATTTTGGGGATTTTCTGGGGAATTTTTGTGATTTTTTTTTTTTTTTTTTGGTTTTGAGATTTTATCAGATTTTTGGGGTGAATTTTTGGTTTTGGGGTGAACTTTGGGGGATTTTGGAGAATTTGGGGAAATTTATGGATTTTTAGGGGAATTTTCAGGCCATTTTGGTGAATTTTGAGATTTTTGAAGAAATTTTGGAGGATTTTGGGGGATTTTGGGTAAATTTTGTGATTTTTTTTTTTTTTTTTGGTGGATTTTTGAAAAATTTGTGAGAATTTTTTTTTTTTTTTTTTTTTAGGATTTTGAAAATTTTTGGGGGAGTTGTGAATTTTGGGCATTTTTGAGAATTTTCAGGATTCTATGAAGAAGTTTTGGGGAATTTTGGGTCATTTTGGGGAAAAAGGAGAATTTTGGGGCCTTCTGGGGGGTCATTTGGGCAGATTTGAGGGGAACAAGAGGGAAATTGGAGACCCTGTGAGGGGTTTGAAGGTTTGAAAAGTGAAAATTGAAAATTGAAAAAGTGAAAAAGAAAATTTAAACACTCGTGAGGGGAATTGGAGCCCTGTGAGGGGTTTTGAGGGTTTGAAAAATCCCAAAATTAAGATTTAAACATCCGTGAGGGGAATTTTAGCAATTGTGAGGGGTTTGAAGATATAAAAAATCCCAAAAATAAGATTTAAACAGCCGTGAGGGGAATTTGAGCCGCAGCGAGGGGTTTGAGAATATAAAAAGCTCCGTGAGGGCAATTTTAGTCTTTGTGAGGGTTTGAAGGTTTGAAAAGCTCCGTGAGGGGAATTTTAGCCCCTGTGAGAGGTTTGAGGATACAAAAAGCTCCGTGAGGGGAACTGGAGCCCATGAAAGGGAGAAATCCTGAGGAGCGCGGCGCCGCCTGAGGAGGCTCCGGCACGGGAAGGGCGCCCCGAGCCCTGAGGGTGCCCGCGCTTCCTTCCAGCCTCACTCAAACCCTCTCACCGCCATTTCAAAGCGCCTTGAACGCCATTAAACCCCGACTCACGGCGGATCTCCCGCGCCGCCTCAGCGCTCAGCTCGCCCGCCATTCCCGCCGCTCGCCCAAACCGCGCCCGCCTCGCGTTCTGATTGGCTGAGCCCCGCCCGCCTCGACCAATCAGCGCCCATCTCGCGTTCTGATTGGCTGAGCCCCGCCCGCCTCGACCAATCAGCGCCCATCTCGCGTTCTGATTGGCTGAGCCCGCCCACCTTGGACCAATCAGCGCCCGCCGAGGCGGGAGCGGCCGCTCCTATTGGTCAGTGCGGGTAAAGCCACGCCCCCTTCCCGTGAGGCGGGAAAAGGAACATCCGCCTTCCCGTGAGGCGGCCGCGGGGCATCATGGGAAGGGAGTGGCGCCCCCTGGTGGCTGCCAGTGACTCCCAGTGATTCCCAGTGACTCCCAGTTCATTCCCAGTAACTCCCAGTAAATCCCAGTTAATTCCCAGTAACTCCCAGTAACCCCCAGTTCACTCCCAGTAACTCACAATAAATCCCAGTAACTCCCAGTTCATCCCAGTAAATCCCAGTTCACTAACTCCCAGTTACTCCCAGTTCTCTCCTAGTAACTCCCAGTTCCTCCCAGTAACTCCCAGTTCACTCCCAGTTCATTCCCGGTAACTCCCAGGAACTCCCAGTACATCCCAGTAACTCCCAGTTCATTCCCAGTAGCTCCCAGTTCATTCCCAGTAGATCCCAGTTGGCTCCCAGTAACTCCCAGTACCCCATCCCAGTGCTCCCAGTGCCCTCGGGACCCCCCGGAGCTCTCAGCCCGCAGGAGCCCCCAACCCCCAACCCCTGAACCCCCAAATCCCAAACTCTGAATTACCCCAAATCCTGAACCCCAAAATCCCCCAGACAGAGCGCGGCCACCTGCGGGGACAGCGGGGACAGAGAGGTGACAGCCAGGGGACACGAGGGGACAGCCAGGGGACAGCGAGGGGACAGCCAGGGGACAGCGAGGGGTCCAGGACAAGTTGTCCCGGTTCCCGCCGACCGTTCCCAGCTCGGGATCGCTTTCCCGGTTCCCGTGACCTGTCCCAGCTCGGGATCGTTTCCCGGTTCCCCCCGCACTCTCCGCTCCGACCCGCGCTGTCCCGCTCCCGCTCCGTTATCCCGTTATCCCGGTAATTCCGGGCGGGTTTGGCTTTTTCCGGTACCTTGCGCAGCTCCTGCTCCATCTCCGGGCGCGGGTGACGCTGGGGCGCGCACCGCGCACTCCCGCGGCGATCGCGGGGCTCATCGTGTCGGGCTCAGCCCCGGCCCCGCCGGACGCCCCCCCCGCCGCCGCCGCCGCCGCCGCCAGGAGCCTGCGGGGCCGCAGCGCCCTCAGCGCCCGCATCGCGACAGCGCCGCCATCGCGACAGCGCCGGACAAGCCTCCACCTCCCCCCGCACACCGATTGCTAACCCAAAAAATTAAAGCTTTAAATTGTGCGAACCCCAAAAGAGTTGTTCTCACAGCCCAACACACACACACAGAGTTTGGGAGGTGCCGGTGCGGCGGGTCCGCGAGGGGAAACGGGCACCGGGCACCGGCACCGGGGGCGGCGGCAACGGGCGGAGGGCAACGGGCAAGGGGGGGGGGGACACGTGAGCGGGGACAGGGACAGGGACAGGGACAGGGACAGGGACAGGGACAGGGACAGGGACAGGGACAGGGACAGGGACGGCACCCGGGATGGGACACGGGGTTTGGGATCACAGACCCACCCCTCAAAATCTCCCCAAATGTCCCGAAAATGTCCCCAAATGTCCCCAATCTCACATGGCCCCCCTAGCAGCACCAACGGCCCGGCCCGCGCTGGCCACGCCCCTCCACTGTCAATCATCGCTGCGGCCACGCCCACTCGAAGCTCATTGGCTGCGGGCAGAGGGGGCGTGGCCGGAAGAGTCCAAACGCGGAGCGGGGGGGGCTCGGTGTGGGACTCCCCCCCCATATCGGGGTCCCAATGGATTCTCCCATTTAGGGATCGCTTTGGGGGCGCCCCAAAAAATCCCCAAAACTCATTTGGAGACCCCAAAAATTCCCCCAAAAAATCCCCAAAACTCATTTGGGGACCCCAAAAATCCCCCCCATTTAGGATCCCCTAAATCGCAATTGGGATGCCCCAAATCCCATTTCCCCCTAAATTCCCATTTAACATCCCTTAATCCCATTTTCCCCCCTTTTAGGACCCCCCAAATCCCATTTGGGACCCCCCAAATCCCATTTCCTCCCCATTTAGGATCCCCCAAATTCCATTTCCCCGTTTTAGGATCTCCCAAAAATCCAATTTAGGATCCCCCAAATCCCAATTTTCCCCTAAATTCCCCTTTTAGGACCCCCCAAATCCCATTTGGGACCCCCCAAATCCCATTTCCTCCCCATTTAGGATCCCCCAAATCCCATTTCCCCCCTAAATTTCCCCATATAAGATCCCATAAATTCCCCTTTTAAGATCCCCCAAATCCCATTTAGGACCTGCCAAATCCCATTTTTCCCTTTCAGGACCCCCAAATTCCAAATTCCCATTTTAGGACCCCCAAATCCCAAATTTCCCTTTTGGGACCCCCCAAATCCCTTTTAGGACCCCCCAAATCCCAAATTCCCCTTTTGGATCCCCCCAAAAAAACCCCAAAAAAACCCCAAAATCCCAAAACCCCCCAAAAAACCCCCAAAAATCCCCAAACACGGCCCAGCCCCTCCCCCCTCCCCCCGCCCCCCCGGGGTGCCTTTGGGGTTTTTGGGGTGACTTTTGGGGTTTTTGGGGGCGCCCCAAACGCGCTCTGACCCTTCCCTGCAGCTGCCGCCCCCCGAAATAGACGCGGGGTGGGGGAGGGGCGGGTTCGGGATTTTGGGGGGCCCCGCCCCCATAAAGGGCCACCCCAAAATTAAAGTTTTTAGGGTGGGGCGGGGTTGGGGGCAGGGCGGGGATTTTGGGGGATTTTTTTGGGGTTGTTTTTTTTTTTAAAGGTCCCGGTTTGGGGTTTTTTGGGGGGTTCTGGAAAGTTCTGGGTGTGGGGTTGGGGGTTCCTAAAATCCTAAATGTGAATTTGGGGGTTCCCAAAATCCCAAATGTGGATTTGGGGGTTCCCAAAATCCTAAATGTGAATTTGGGGGTCCCCAAAACTTCCCTGTGGGATTTGGGGTTCCTAAAATCCCAAATATTAATTTGGGGTTCCCCAAAAGTTCCCAGTGGGATTTTGGGGATCCCCAAACTTTTCTGTGGATTTGGGGGTTCAAAAATCCCAAATGTGGATTTGGGGGATCCCCAAAATTTCCCTGTAGGATTTGGAGATCCCAAAACCCCAAATGTGGATTTGGGGAATCCCAAAATCCCAAATATTAATTTGGGGGTTCCTAAAATCCCAAATGTGGATTTGGGGGTTCCTAAAATCCTAATGTAGGATTTGGGGGTTCCAAAATCCCAAATATGAATTTGGGGGTCCCCAAAATTTCCCCATGTGGAGCTGCCGCCACGCTCCAGACGGTGCCTGCGGCAGGAGCCCGGCCCAGAGAAGCTCCACAGAGATGCAGGCAAAGGGAACAAGCCAAACCCTTTATTAATAGAAGGCAAAGCAAAGGGATGAGGTGGCAGGGAAAAACAGGGGCTGGGAACAGTCTGATGGCTGCAGGGAGAGAGCCGTGGACATGCAGGGAGAGGGTTGGAGCCGTGCGAGCTTCCACAGGCTCAGCTGTGCCAATCACCAGCTGTGCCTGCAGCTCCAGCAACATTTTGATCTGGTGTCCTCTTCAGTGTCTCCGAGTGCTATTCTTGGAATGATGATTCTCCGGATTCTGAAAAAGAACGTAATTCTTCAGCTCTTGCTGGTAAAGATGAGGTTAAAATGTGATGGGCTGGTATTTTCATTTGGGCATGAAGGGCTGCAACAGAGAGGAGGAGAATCACAGTCAAGGCCCACATCTGCAGGAACCCAAGGAGATCTAGGAGACCTTCCTGCCAAGGACGTCCCACCCAGCTCCTGCAATGGCCAACAGAGGAGCTGCCAACAGGATCACCCTCTAGGTGCTGACCACAAATCCTTGCCGCCATCCGGAAATCTCTCCGTGCTCCGTCCCTGGCACCGCCCGTCCGCACAGGGCGTGAAGCCCTCGGCACCGGGGCAGGGACTGCAGCTCCCCCCGGCAGCCCCCGCTGCCAGCCCGCTGCCCTCACTCACCTTCACTGAGCACCTGGAGCTCTCCCTCCTGTCCCTTCAGGAGTGTCCCGGCGAGCCCTGGGAGCACAGAGCGTGTCCCGGCTCTGCCCAGCGGCACAGCTCCCTGCCCGCGGCGCTGCCAGCCCTGCGGCCACTCGGGCAGGGCTCAGCCGGGCCCTCGCCGCACGCTGCCGCCCCAGGGCTGCTTTTAGCCAGGGTTACCTTGGATCCAGGGCTGCTGCTTTTAGCCAGGGTTACCTTGCATCTCAGGTGCAGTGGAGTAGGCATTGGTGTTCTCAATCACTTGGGCTGGGTCAATGTTCTCCTGCTCCACCATCATCAGCTGGCTCCAGTAGTCCGTGGGCAGCAGCAGGAGTCGCTCCACGACCTACAGAGACACCTGTGAGCCACAGAATCGTGCAATGGTTTGGGCTGGAAGAGAGAAAACCACTGAGGTTTGTCCTACCTTGGGCTGACGCTTCGTGTCCTCCAGGAGGGTCACGGGGTCGGGGGCTGGCACTGCATGGGCGACAATTGTGGGGCCAAAAACTTTGGCCAAATTGGAGATGTCCATTCTGGTATCTGGGCTCTGAGCCACCCTGCATTCAAAGAAATTAAGAAAGAATGTAGCTTCACCCTTTCTCTTGTGATACAAATCCCCTGTCCTATACACACGTTGAGATCAGCTGGTTCATCCCCCTGTCCATCAGAATGTACCTCTGCAGGTGGACCATGAGGAAAGCCAGGGTGTCCCTATTGGCCTGAGGAAGCTCTCCAACTGCTTGGTACATAGCAGCCATGCTGTTGTCCTCATCTGAGATTTCTAGAAGAAAAAAATAATATTAATTTTTTATTGATTTTATTTCTGTAAGAATGTGCTCCCAGAAGCTGCAATATTCCCCTCACTGCCACAGCTATCCTGAGAAATAAAGAAACCAGAAACTTTTCAAGCTGTGTCAATAATCTTGTATCCTACCCAACTAGAACTCAGGCACCACAAAGCACCAAGGCCTTGCTGGCTCACCTGACAGCAAAACCACAACTCCTGAGCCTCAGCAAAGAGCTGGAGGCAGCAATTCCTCACCTGCAGCTTCCATGAAAGTCTTGTTTAAGCGGAAGGTGAGAAGGGGCTCCTTGAGGCTGCACAGGAAATCCTTGAGGAGGCCGCAGATGGCGTGGATATTCTCCACTTTACTGAGCAAAGGAACGCTCTTGGATCTAAGGAACTTCTCTTTCAGCTCCCTCAGAGCCTTGGCAGACGCAGAGATGCGGTAAATGCCTGTCTGTTGGCACAGAGTTGGCCTCAGAGGAGGTCACTGATTTTATTCCACCTTTTCTCTCCCCACCGGAGTCACCCAGTGAGCAGCACAATCCACACCATAAAAAAGGGATATTTGGGTTCACTCTTTGCTTCCCTAGCACCACAACCCATTTCATTAGCACTGTTTCACAGCTCATTTTCTTCTTACCTCATGCAGCCCTCGTTGCTCGATCTCATTAACACAGTGCACGATGATTGAAGGGATCATCGGAGGAGTAGAAGGGACAAAATCCATCAAGGTGCCCTAAAAAAAAAAAAAAAAAGAGATGGATTCAGTCACTAAGACATGGCAAACACTCTCTCAGGAATTCCCAGCAAGATCTATGGTCTGAAAACAGGAGCTTTGCTGGGGAAGGCAGCCTTGGAGATGAGTGAAGCCCAAGCCCCTCTGAGGGCCCCAAAGCACAGACTCACCTCCCCAGTGGGGACTGGAGTGCCAGTGAGGGTGGGGATGCAGGGCAGGGGGCAGCGCTCCCGGCACTCGGGGTGAGCCACCACCCTGCAGACCCTGCACTTCAGAGACATCTTCCCAAACTTGACTCTCTCTCCACGGGACACACCATTTTGGCCTGATAACCTGGAGATGCAGAGCACACAGAGCACAGAGGTCAGTGCAGTGTGTTAAAGTGGGCTACAGTTCACATTGACCTGAGATGGAACCATGGAATAGCCTGAGCTGGAACAGACCCACAGAGACCAACAGTCCAATTTCTTGATCCTGTTTCCCACAGAGATCATCATTCCAGCTCCTGGCCTTGCACTGACACCCCAAAAACCCCACCCTGTGCATCCCTGGGAGAATTGTCAAAACATTCCTGGAGCTCTGGCAGCCTTGGGGCCATGCCTATTCCCTGGAGAGCCTGTTCAGTGCATGAGCCCTCTCTGGGAGAAAAAACCTTTCCCCCAGTGCCCAGCCCAAGCCTCCCTTGGCAGAGCTGGCTGCCCCCTTGTCACACATCTCCAGGTGGAAGGAGAAGTTTTCCCAGGCTCCTCCTGCCTGTCCCACACCGTCCTAGAGACAAAGTCATGCAGCCTCACTCCCCGCTGTGCTGCGGGGTGCTGGAGCCACCAGTGTCCACTTTGGACTCCAGCTGCTTGCTGCCAATGCTGGACTCACTGTTCCAGGGCTGCAAAGGATCTGGAAGACACAAGAGGAAGAGGCTGACTGGCTGGAATCACCCTCTGTCTCCAAAAGCATGGGCATCATTGTTGGAATCCCCTGAAACTGAGAGGTTTGGATTTTCTGTCCTGACAGGCACTGACCCCCCCAAGAAAACTCTGCTTTTCACCTGAGGCATTGGAGGCTCCCAAAATGGAATGGTAGAACTAGAATCACTAGTGTGTAGCTTGAATAGAAGTGTGTAATATCACATTGTGAAGAATTTGGGGTTTTAGAATACAGTAATAGGTATAAAGCAAGATGGAGGTTTTAGGGGAGAAGTTTCTTTCTTCTTCATCCTAGGTGGTACTTTTGTGATTGGATGGAAAATGCCACATTGCAGGTCACAGGTGTTTGGTTATTGGTTCAAAAGTAAAAATAATTTAGGTGGTTTTCTTAATTGGACAGTTAGGCCTTAAAAAAATCTTCTCATGAGAGAGATCCATCACCATTTCACCCTTTTTAGCTTGTTAGCCTGAAGTGCTGTAGCACTCTCTGTAACATAGATAAGAATGAATAAACATCTGAGTCCTGAGCTTTTAATCCTGGAAAAGAAGATATAAAGTGATACATGATAAACCAGAAGCAGCTCCCAGGTCCTGGAAGGAATGTTGAACATTTTTAACTCGTGTGGCTGTGTCAGGACAGGACAGGGATGTTACACCCACCGCTCTTCCTCTGGCTCCTCTGAGGGTAAGGCACAGTCTGGATGGTAGAAATGGCTTCAATTGGGCCACCATCATTTGGGACCATCACAGTGGTCTCTGCCACAATGGATTCACTAGCCTGGAATGACAAACACACCAGTGACAGGAGTGCTGACAGAGCAGGGGAGTCCCAGCAGCCCTGCACTCCAGCGCAGGCTCCAGCCTGCTCACCTGCTCTTGAAAGGAGTCACCACCCATCTCAGAAAGGTCCTCAGTGGGAGTGTGGATCACAGCGGGGTTGTTATCAGTGACCGCAGTGTCCGGAGTCTCCACACTGTGGGTGTGTACAATGATGGCCACTTGCTCAGGCTCAGGCATGACAAGAGCCGTTGCCGTTGCAGACTGAAGAGCCGTTGAGGTGTCACACTCTAAAGGCTCGGGTGGATCCGGGCTGACATCAGGCTCTGCCTGGATCTCGCTCAGCCCGGAGTCAGGCTCGGCTGCGCTCTGTGTGCCGATGCTGCGCGTCTTTTGGCGTCGACTGGGAGCTTTTTTGGAACATCTGCAGGAGAACAAGGGACAGGGAAGAGAGGCAAGTTCCATGCAATGCTCCAATTGCTGTGCTGGGCTGAGCAGCGAGAGCAGGCCCAGCCCAGGTGGGGATGGCTGCAGGTACCTTCAGTGTTCCATGGAAGCGGCCACGGGCAGGTTTCTGCTCCTGGGACTGTTCTGTGGCTGCTCCTGGCAAAGAGCGAGCGCAGCCAGAGCTGAGGGGCTGCTGGAGGGCCTGGAGAGCACAGCCCAGCCCTGCTCCCCAGGCAGGGACAGCCCCGGGATTCCCCAGGGGATGGAGCACGGCTGCTGCAGGGTGTCTGCCCAGCCCCTCTTCTGTCCTGTCCCTGGCCATGTCCACAGTGGGTGGGATGGGATGGGATGGGATGGGATGGGATGGGATGGGATGGGATGGGATGGGATGGGATGGGATGGGATGGGATGGGATGGGATGGGATGGGGCCAAGCTGGCAGCAGCCATCAGCCCTGTGGCCCAGCTGTGTCACTCACCATCTTGTACGGACTGAAACAGATCCAGTTCTCCAGGTTGTTGTGCTGGAGAAACTTCAGGCCTTTTGTTTTTTTTACGCCTGAAAACATTGAACAGGCTCAGAACTCTGCCTGCCATGGCAGAGTCTGGCCCCGAGGGCACCTAGCAGAGAGATGCCTCACTAAAGCTGAGAGGTAAAAAGTCACACTGTCTTGCAAGAAGGTCACTGCAAGAGCAGCACTCAGCAAGGCTCCGGGTCAGGCACAAACGACAGTGCCGTGTGGGCAATCCTCACAGCACCGCTCTGGCCTGTCCTTCCCCGTCGCGTGCTCTGAGCGCTCTGGCGTGGCCCTGTCACCGCTGGCTCTTATATAACCACACGTCACAAAGGGTCCTGTGACATCCTGCCCTGTTCCATGCCATGGTGACCGTGCTGCACCGTGTCACCAAGGGCCCTGGGCTGCCTCCAGCCCACCCAAAGTGGCCCAGGTTGGAAGGAAACCCTCGCCCCAAGTGTCTCAGGCTGCCCGACAGGATCCTTAGGAACGGCTCCAACCATCAGCAAACGCTGCCCTGCTCTCTGGGCTCAGGGCAGCAGAAGGAGGCTCTCTACTTTGCTGCATTGATACAAAATTAAATGCTAAAACACAGCTAAAATACAGAATCAAAAGTATTTCTTAGTTAATTATGGCATAGCTCCTTACCAAATTCAGGTATACCTAAATTTCTAGGAGGCTGCAGCCCGCCAGGCACCAGGGCAGGAGGCAGCCGAGCCCCCTCTCAGGGAAACACCAGCAGCCCACGAGTCCTCACCTCAGCCACACGCTGATTTTCATCAAGGCAGTGCAATAAAAGTGAGGGTACACTCTGGCACACAGTTGACTTAAGGGGCTTTTTTCCCTCCTCTACTACCAATTCCATCACCTTGCAGAAGAGGTCAAGGGAGAGCAGCTGCACATGGCTGTTGTCCTGGAGGAAAGGAAAAACCTCAGCACCAACTATTCCAACCTCCCTGACCAATGGCCCAAACAATCCCCATGGCACAGTGTTTCTGAATAGCATCCAGTGCCCATGGCTGAGGACACAGAGCCTTACGCTGTCAAAGAGCACCAGGAGTGCCTTGGCAGCTTTGGGGCGCTGCTGCTGGATGTCAGCATGTCTTGGCCCTGGAGCACATTCCTGACCGTGCGGAGGGTCATGCCAACCACCTCTCCATCTCCACCACCCAGCAGCTCCACAGGGCTTTGAGACAGAGGGCACATTTCTCTGGCCTGTGTGGGAGACAAGGCTGTGCTGTGAGGCCATGAATGCCAAGGCTGTGCTGGGAACCAACAGGGCCCTGGCACTGCAACCCCCCCCTGCTGCCGCAGATCCCAGAGGCCAAAGGCCTGGCCCAAAGAGCTCAGGGAGGGGAGGCAGGAGAGCTGCGAGTGCCTGCCTCAGCTCCTGAAGCCCAGCCAGCCCAAACAATCTCCAAAAAATCCCAAAAAAGTCCTTCAAATCCCCCTCAAAAAGTCCCAAAAAATTCCCAAAACATTCCCAAAAAATCCCCCCAAAAATCCCAAAAAATCCTAAAAAATTCCCAAAAAATCCTAGAATATTCCCAAAAAATCTGAAAAAATTTCCCAAATCCCCCAAAAACATCCCCAAAAAATTCCCAAAAAATCCCCCAAAAAATAAAAAAAAATCCCCCCAAAAATTCTCCAAAAATTAAAATTAAAAAAAAATCCAAAAAAATCTCAAAAAAATCCTAAAAATTAAAAAAAAAAATCCCAAAAAATTCCAAAAAAATCCCCAAAAATTCCAGAAAATTTCCCAAAATTCCCAAGTTTCCAAATTCCCCCCCTACCTTCCAGCTGTGTCTCCACAATCCCCAGGCTGGTCCTGAAGGCCTGGAGCGCCCGGCCCAGCGCCGCCGGAGCTTCTCCCAAATCCGGGGGATTCTCCCAAATTCCAGCAGCTCCTTGGGACAATTCTGGGAATTCTGGGAATTCCTGGACTTCTGGACATTCCTCAGCCATGAACAGGAAGGTTCTGCCAATGGTGGCCCAGGCTCGCTGCTGCTCCGTGGGGTCTGAGAGTTGCTGAGCCAGCAGAAGGTGCTGTCTCTGGTGCTGGGGGAATGAGAAATTTGGGAATTTTTGGGAAAAATTTGGGAAGGTTTGGGAAAAATTTGGGAATTTTTTCGGATTTTTTTGAGGAATTTTTGGGATTTTTTGAGGATTTTTCAGCATTTTTTTAAGGATTTTTGAGAATATCTCGGAAGTTTTTCAGGATTTTCTGAGGTCTTTCTGGGGAATTTTTGGGAATTTTTTGGGAAATTTTTGAGAATTTTTTGGGAAATTTTTGGGGGATTTTTGGAGGTTTTTTAGAGAATTTTTGGGGGATTTTTGAGGGATCCGAGAGTTGCTGAGCCAGCAGAAGGTGCTGCCACTGGTACTGGGGGAAATGAGAAATTTGGGAATTTTTGGGAAAAAGGATTTTTTAAGGAGTTTTTTGGGGATTTTCTGAGATTTTTCGGGGGAATTTTTGGGAATTTTTTGAGGGATTTTTGGGGATTTTTTTGAGATTTTTTGGGGAATTTTGGGGGCGTTTTTGGAGATTTTTTTCAGATTTTTTTTTAAATTGTTTAGGGAATTTTGGGGATTTTTATGGGATATTTTTAGGGAATTTTGGGGGGGACTTTTAGTTCCTAAATTCCCCAAAATTCCCATTTTTCCCTCACCTCCAGGGCCTGAGGGAAAATTTGGGGGATTTTTAGGATTTTGGGGGAATTTTTGAAGATTTTTTGAGAATTTTGAGGGCGTTTTTTGAGATTTTCTTGAGATTTTTTTTTAATTTTTTAGGGAATTTTGGGGAATTTTAGGGTTGATTTGGGGATTTTTTGGGGGATTTTTGGGTCAATTTTTGCAATTTTGGGTGGATTTTTGGGGATTTTTTAGGAATTTTGGGGTGGATTTTGGTTCTAAATTCCCCAAAATTCCCATTTTTCTCACCTCCAGGACCTGAGGGAATTTTTTTGGGGATTTTTGGGGAATTTTGGAGATTTTTTTAGAATTTTGGGGGCGTTATTTGAGATGTTTTGAGATTTTTTTTTTTTAATTTTTAGGCAATTTTGGGGAATTTTTGGGGTTGTTTTGGGGATTTTGGGATTTTGGGGGATTTTTGGGGGATTTTTGGGGATTTTTTTGAGGATTTTGAGGATTTTTTTGAGATTTTTGGGGGATTTTGGATCAATTTTTGCAATTCTTGGGTGGATTTTGGGTGGATTTTTGTGTGGATTTTTGGGGCTTTTTGAGAATTTTAGGGCGTTTTGGAAATTTTTGAGAGGGTTTTTTTTAATTTTGGGGATTTTTGGCAATTTTTTTGGGTATATTTTGGGATTTTGGGGGTTGTTTGGGATTTTTGAGATTTTTGGGAACTTTGGGGGCGTTTTTGAGATTTTTGGAGTTTTTTTTTATTTTTCAGAGAATTTTGGGGGATTTTTGGAGAATCTTCTGGGGATTTTTATGGGATATTTTTAGGGATTTTTGGGTGGATTTTGGTTCCTAAATTGCCCCAAATTCCCATTTTTCTTACCTGCAGGGCCTGGGGGAACCTGTGCAGCTCTGCCAGGCGCTCCCCAATTTTCCTGTGGGCAGCAGCCCAGCCCAGGGGGTGCCCAGAATGTTCCAGAACCTGCAGCTCCTCCCTGGGCTCCTCCAAAGCCTCCTGGGACCCACCTGGGAAGGAAAAATCCCATTTTAAGGGCAAGCCTAAACAATTCCAGAAATTGCTACAAAACAACCCAAGAAATTCCCAGAAAATTTGAAGAAATTCGCAGCAAAATTCACATTAAAAATGAAAAAAAGGTGCAAAAATCAAAGGAATTCTCAGTAAAATTCCCAGTAAAATTCAGGGAATTGCCACAAAAATCTGAGGGATTAAAAATAATTAAATAAAAATGTGCAGGAAATTCCAACCAAAAAAAAAGAAAAAAATCGTACAAAAATCCCTAAAAAAATTTAAGAAATTTCCAGGAAAACTCCCACAAAAATCCAAGGAATTAAAAATAATTTAAAAAAATTTTCAGAAATTCAACAAAAAACACCAAAAAAAAATTGCACAAAAATTCCCAAAAAGCCAAGAAATTCTCACAAAAATTGAAGAAATTCCCACCAAAATTCACATAAAAATGAAAAAAATGTTGCAAAAATCAAAGGGATTCCCAATAAAATTCCCAAAAAAATTCCCAGCAAAATTCAGGGAATTCCTACAAAAATCTAAGGGATTAAAAAAATTAAATAAAAATGTGGAAAATTCCAACCAAAAAAAAAAAAATTGCACAAAATTTCCCCCAAAATTTAAGAAATTTCCAGGAAAATTCCCACAAAAAATCCAAGAAATTCTCACAAAAATCCAAGAAATTCCAAAAACAGAAAAAAACATTCCTGGAAATTCCTGCAAAAAAAAAATCCCAGAAAAATGTACGGAATTCCCACAAAAATTCCACCAAAAATTAAAAAAAAAAAAAAAAATCCCAGAAAGATTCATAAAAAAACTCCCACAAAAATCCAAGAAATTCCCAGAAAAATTTCCAGAAAATTTCCAGAAATTCCCAGAAAAATTCAAGAAATTGCCACTGAAATTAGCAGAAAATTCCAAGAAATTCAGACAAAAATTCCCACAAAAATAAAAAAATTCCCCAAAAATCCAAGGAATTCCAAAAAAATTAAAAAAAAAAAACCCAGGAAATTCCAAAATAAATTCCACAAAAATTTAAGAAATTCCCACAAAATTCCAAGGAATTCCCACAGAAATAATAATTAAAATAATTCCAAGATTTTTCCACCAAAAAAAAAAAAAAAAAAAAAAAACAAAAAAACCAAGAAATTCCCAGAAAAAAATTCCACAAAAGTTCAGGAAAAATCCACAAAAATTTTAAAAATTCCCATTAAAATCCATGGAATTCCCACAAAAATAAAAAACTTTAAAAAAAATTAGAAATTCCCAAAAAAATTTTAAAAAAATTCCCACAAAACTAAATTCTCATAAAAATTGAAGAAATTTCCACAAAAATTCCCACTAAGATCCCAGAATCATCCCAGTCCATCCCAGTCCATCCCAGTCCCATCCCAGTCCATCCCAGTCCCATCCCAGTCCCCCATCCCAGTCCCATCCCAGTCCATCCCAGTCCATCCCAGTCCATCCCATCCCAGTCCATCCCAATCCCATCCCAGTCCATCCCAGTCCATCCCAATCCCATCCCAGTCCATCCCAGTCCATCCCAGTCCATCCCAGTCCCTCCCAGTCCATCCCAGTTTGGATCTCACCATGTGTTGCCAGCACCTCTCCCAGTCTGTTGCAGGTCGCTGCCAGCTCAGCAGAATTCCCAAATTCCCACATTTTGCTTTGGATTTCTGAAGTTCTGGGAATCAGAAATTAAAAAAAAAAAAAAAAAAAAAAAAAATTAAATTGAGAATTTTGAGGGGAATTTTTGGAATTTCCACAAAAATAAAAAAAAAAAAATCCAAAAAAAAATCAAGAAATTCCTGCAAAAATAAAGAAAATTCTTATAAAAATTCAGGGAATTCCCCCAAAAATTTGGGGATTTTCCTTGGATTTTTGCAATTTTGGGAATAAGAAATTAAAAAAAAATAATGGGAATTTTTATGGAAATTATTGGGAATTTTCACAAAAATAAAATTTAAAAATTCTCACAAAAATTCAAGAATTTTTTAAAAAGAAAAAAAAAAAAAAAAAAAAAGATGGAATTAAAAAAAAAATAAATGGGAATTTTCGTTGGATTTTTGCAATTGTGGGAATAAGAAACTTTAAAAGAATTGGGAATTTTTATGGGAATATTTGGGAATTTTCAAAAAAATAAAAAAATTCACAAAAATTCAAGAAATTTTCACAAAAATCCAGAATATTTAAAAAAAAACAAAACATGGAATTAAACAAAAAAAAAATTAGGAATTTTCCTTGGATTTCTGCAATTGTGGGAATGTTGAGAAATTTTAAAAATAAATAAAATTGGAATTTTTGGGAATTCTCACAAAAGTTCAAGAAATTCCCACAAAAATACAGAAAATACAAAAAAAAAAAAATCCATGGAATTCCCCAAAAAAAGGGAATTTTCCTTGGATTTCTGAAATTTTGGGAATGAGAAATTCCCAAAAAAATAGGAATTGGGAATTTTTGGGGGAATTTTGGGAATTTCCCCCAAAAAAAAAAAAAAAAATTCCCATAAAAATTCAAGAAATTTCTGCAAAAATAAAAGAAATTTCTATAAAAATTTAGGGAATTCCCACAAAAAATTTGGGAATTTTCTTTGGATTTTTGTGATTTTGGGAATGAGAAATTTTTTAAAAAATTAAATTTGGAATTTTGGGGGGAATTTTTGGGAATTTCTAAGAAAAATAAAAAAATTCCCATAAAAAATTCAAGAAATTCTCAGAAAAATTCAAAAAATTTCCACAAAAATTCCTGAAATTCCCAAAATTTGGGTGGATTGAAAATTTGGGGGAAATTTGAATTTTTGGGGGAAAAAGGAAAATTGGGCGATTTTTGGGGATATTTGGGTGAATTTTGGGGATTTTTTGGGGGGAATTTTTTGTGATTTTTTTTTATTTTTAGAGGATTTTTTGAGATTTTTATCAGATTTTTTGGGGTGAATTTTTTGGTTTTTTGGGGTGAACTTTGGGGGATTTTTGGAGAATTTGGGGGAAATTTTATGGATTTTTTTAGGGAATTTTTCAGGCATTTTTTGGTGAATTTTTGAGATTTTTTTGAAGAAATTTTGGAGGATTTTTGGGGATTTTGGGTAAATTTTTGTGATTTTTTTTTTTTTGGTGGATTTTTTGAAAAATTTGTGAGAATTTTTTTTTTTTTTTTTTTGAGATTTTTTGGGGATTTTGAAATTTTTTTGGGGGGGAGTTGTGAATTTTGGGCATTTTTTGAGAATTTTTCAGGATTCTATGAAGAAGTTTTGGGGGAATTTTGGGTCATTTTGGGGGAAAAAAGGAGAATTTTGGGGCCTTCTGGGGAGAAAAAAATGAGAATTTTGGGAAGGATTTTGGGACATTTTAGGGGGAAAAAAGGAGAATTTTGGGGGATTTTGGGTCATTCTGGGGAAAAAAGGAGAATTTTGGGTCCTTCTGAGGGAAGAAAAAAAGTAAAATTGGGGGATTTAGAGTCATTCTGGGGAAAAAAAAGAATTTTTGGGGAGATTTTTGGACCATTTTGGAATGAAAAAAGGAGATTTTTGAGGGGGATTTTGGGTCATTTTGGGGGAAAAAAAGGAGAATTTTGGGGCTTTCTGGGGGAGAAAAATGAGAATTTTTGGGAGGGATTTTGGGACATTTTAGGGGAAAAAATGAGAATTTTGAGGGGGATTTTGGGTCATTTTGGGGAAAAAAAGGAGAATTTTGGGGGATTTTGGGGTAATTTGGGGAGGAAAAAGGAATTTTGAGGGGATTTTTGGGTCATTCTGAGAGAAAAAAAAAAAAGGAATTTTGGGAGTGATTTTGGATCATTTAGGGGAAAAAACAGAATTTTGTGGGGGAATTTTGGGTCATTGTGGGGGTGAAAATGAGAATTTTGAGGGGATTTTGGAGAAAAAAAAGAGAATTTTGGGGTCATTTTAGGGAAGAAAAAAAAAGGAGAATTTTGGTGGAATTTTGGGTCATTTTGGGGAAAAAATGAGAATTTTGGGGGAATTTTGGGTCATTTTGGGCAGATTTGAGGGGAACAAGAGGGAAATTGGAGACCCTGTGAGGGGTTTGAAGGTTTGAAAAGTGAAAATTGAAAATTGAAAAAGTGAAAAAAGAAAATTTAAACACTCGTGAGGGGAATTGGAGCCCCTGTGAGGGGTTTGAGGGTTTGAAAAATCCCAAAATTAAGATTTAAACATCCGTGAGGGGAATTTTAGCAATTGTGAGGGGTTTGAAGATATAAAAAATCCCAAAAATAAGATTTAAACAGCCGTGAGGGGAATTTGAGCCGCAGCGAGGGGTTTGAGAATATAAAAAGCTCCGTGAGGGCAATTTTAGTCTTTGTGAGGGTTTGAAGGTTTGAAAAGCTCCGTGAGGGGAATTTTAGCCCCTGTGAGAGGTTTGAGGATACAAAAAGCTCCGTGAGGGGAACTGGAGCCCATGAAAGGGAGAAATCCTGAGGGGAGCGCGGCGCCGCCTGAGGAGGCTCCGGCACGGGAAGGGCGCCCCGAGCCCTGAGGGTGCCCGCGCTTCCTTCCAGCCTCACTCAAACCCTCTCACCGCCATTTCAAAGCGCCTTGAACGCCATTAAACCCCGACTCACGGCGGATCTCCCGCGCCGCCTCAGCGCTCAGCTCGCCCGCCATTCCCGCCGCTCGCCCAAACCGCGCCCGCCTCGCGTTCTGATTGGCTGAGCCCCGCCCGCCTCGACCAATCAGCGCCCATCTCGCGTTCTGATTGGCTGAGCGCCGCCCGCCTCGACCAATCAGCGCCCATCTCGCGTTCTGATTGGCTGAGCCCGCCCGCCTCGACCAATCAGCGCCCATCTCGCGTTCTGATTGGCTGAGCGCCGCCCGCCTCGACCAATCAGCGCCCATCTCGCGCTCTGATTGGCTGAGCCCCGCCCAAACTCGCGCAGCGCCCATTCTGATTGGCTGAGCGCCGCCCGCCTGGACCAATCAGCGCCCGCCGAGGCGGGAGCGGCCGCTCCTATTGGTCAGTGCGGGTAAAGCCACGCCCCCTTCCCGTGAGGCGGGAAAAGGAACATCCGCCTTCCCGTGAGGCGGCCGTGGGGCATCATGGGAAGGGAGTGGCGCCCCCTGGTGGCTGCCAGTGACTCCCAGTGATTCCCAGTGACTCCCAGTTCATTCCCAGTAACTCCCAGTAAATCCCAGTTAATTCCCAAATAACTCCCAGTTCACTCCCAGTAAATCCAGTTCACTCCCAGTAACTCCCAGTAACTCCCAGTAACTCCCAGTAACTCCCAGTTCACTCCCAGTAACCCCCCAGTAACTCCCAGTAACTCCCAGTTCACTCCCAGTAACTT
Organism: Muscicapa striata striata; assembly: GCA_030060385.1. NCBI lineage: Eukaryota > Metazoa > Chordata > Aves > Passeriformes > Muscicapidae > Muscicapa > Muscicapa striata. Next base: position 2,052 of record JAREIS010002602.1, on the reverse strand, counting down.
CCAGTTCATTCCCAGTTACTCCCAGTAACTCCCAGTTCACTCCCAGTAACTCCCAGTTCACTCCCAGTTCATTCCCGGTAACTCCCAGGAACTCCCAGTACATCCCAGTAACTCCCAGTTCATTCCCAGTAGCTCCCAGTTCATTCCCAGTAGATCCCAGTTGGCTCCCAGTAACTCCCAGTGCCCCATCCCAGTGCTCCCAGTGCCCTCGGGACCCCCCGGAGCTCTCAGCCCGCAGGAGCCCCCAACCCCCAACCCCTGAACCCCCAAATCCCAAACTCTGAATTACCCCAAATCCTGAACCCCAAAATCCCCAGACAGAGCGCCCACCTGCGGGGACAGCGGGACAGAGAGGTGACAGCCAGGGGACACGAGGGGACAGCCAGGGGACAGCGAGGGGACAGCGAGGGGTCCAGGACAAGTTGTCCCGGTTTCCGCCGACCGTTCCCAGCTCGGGATCGCTTTTCCGGTTCCCGTGACCTGTCCCAGCTCGGGATCGCTTTCCCGGTTCCCCCGCACTCTCCCGCTCCGACCCGCGCTGTCCCCGCTCCCCGCTCCGTTATCCCCGTTATCCCCGGTAATTCCGGGCCGGTTTGGCTTTTCCCGGTACCTTGCGCAGCTCCTGCTCCATCTCCGGGGCGCGGGTGACGCTGGGGCCGCGCACCGCGCACTCCCCGCGGCGATCGCGGGGCTCATCGTGTCCGGCTCAGCCCCGGCCCCGCCGGACGCCCCGGCCGCCGCCGCCGCCGCCACCGCCAGGAGCCTGCGGGCCGCAGCGCCCTCAGCGCCCGCATCGCGACAGCGCCGCCATCGCGACAGCGCCGGACAAGCCTCCACCTCCCCCCGCACACCGATTGCTAACCCAAAAAATTAAAGCTTTAAATTGTGCGAACCCCAAAAGAGTTGTTCTCACAGCCCAACACACACACACAGAGTTTGGGAGGTGCCGGTGCGGCGGGTCCGCGAGGGGAAACGGGCACCGGGCACCGGCACCGGGGGGGGCGAGCGGCAACGGGCGGAGGGCAACGGGCAAGGGGGGGGGGGGGGGGACACGGAGCGGGGACAGGGACAGGGACAGGGACAGGGACAGGGACAGGGACAGGGAGGGACGGCACCCGGGATGGGACACGGGGGATGGGCAGGTGGCAGTGGGGAGAGCGGGGACAGCGGGGACATCGGGGACAGCGGGGACAGGGACACTGAGAAAGGGGTGGCACCGGGAATGGGACACCTGGGATGGGCAGGTGGCACCGGGGATGGGACACCGGGGACAGGGAAAGGGGTGGCACCGGGACACTGGGAATTGGGGTGGCACCGGGGTGGCGTTGGGGACAACGGGCACCGGTGACAACGGGCACTGGGCAGGGGTGGCACCGGGGCCGTGTCACCCCGGGTTGAGGACAGGCGACACTGGGGCGGGGTGGAGGGACAGGGGATGCGGGAATTTGGGATCACAGACCCACCCCCCCAAAATGTCCCCAAATGTCCCCAAATGTCCCAAAATGTCCCCAAATGTCCCCAATCTCACATGGCCCCCCAGCGGCGCCAACCGCCCGGCCCGCGCTGGCCCACGCAAAAATCCCCAAATCTCATTTAGGGACCCCAAAAATTCCCCAAAAATTCCCAAAACTCATTTGGGGACCCCAAAAATCCCCCTCATTTAGGATCCCCTAAATCGCAATTGGGATCCCCCAAATCCCATTTCCCCCTAAATTCCCATTTAACATCCCTTAATCCCATTTTCCCCCTTTTAGGACCCCCAAATCCCATTTGGGACCCCCCAAATCCCATTTCCTCCCCATTTAGGATCCCCCAAATTCCATTTCCCCGTTTTAGGATCTCCCAAAAATCCAATTTAGGATCCCCCAAATCCCAATTTTCCCCTAAATTCCCCTTTTAGGACCCCCCAAATCCCTTTTGGGACCCCCCAAAATCCCAATTTCCCCCCTTTTAGAATCCCCCAAATCCCATTTCCCCCCTAAATTTCCCCATTTAGGATCCCATAAATTCCCCTTTTAAGATCCCCGAAATCCCATTTAGGACCCCCAAATC